>MCJB01017090.1:63084-179025 GCA_002018475.1 Nicotiana obtusifolia
TTTTTTTTTTTTTTTTTTTTTCCATAATAACGTGATTGTGTAATTACTAAGATAATACTTATACACTCTGGTAATTATATACTTGTATGGAAAAAAATATGACATGAAACGTGGATGCTTAAAGGAAGGATACGTGGAATACAAGATGGAGATGGCCACCGAACATAGTATTTTTGCTTGTCACCGGAAGGAATAACGAACATAAAATGAGTATTAAATACTTTGCGCTCGGTAACATTTAATACAGAATATTTTGCAGCATTAAGGATGATGGCCCGTTACAAAAAATTTGGCATTTATGTCTAACATTACATATTAATAACGTGATTGTGTAATTACTAAGATAATACTTATACACTCTGGTAATTATATACTTGTATGGAAAAAAATATGACATGAAACGTGGATGCTTAAAGGAAGGATACGTGAAATACAAGATGGAGATGGCCACCGAACATAGCATTTTTGCTTGTCACCGGAAGGAATAACGAACATAAAATGAGTATTAAATGCTTTGTGCTCGGTAACATTTAATACGGAATATTTTGCAGCATTAAGGATGATGGCCCGTTACAAGGAATTTGGCATTTCTGTCTAACATTACATATTCATCAATGACCCTCATAATTGACATTAAAGAAGGGCATGATCCTAGCACTTTCTTCCGTAGACATAGCTATAAATAGAGAGAGCTCAGTTATCATTGTAAGGGGGACGAATTTTCTGGCTAACTTACACTACATTCTATACAACATTTTAATACGATTTTATTCTCTCGCTTTTGATCTTATCATTGTTGTGCCCGAAAATCTTGTTTCGAGACTCATTAGCTCTGTTATTTCATCTACATTCTAAGGCTAAGTATTTTATATTTCATCAATTATTTTATTACTTTTTGGATCAAATTAATTCACTTGTCTAGAAACCACGAACAAATTCAGTTGTACTGTTGTTCGGGTAAACAGTTTGGCGCCCATCGTGGGGCCTAGACAGTCGTGCAATTATATTGATCCTTACCTTTTTCACTAACAAGTTTGATTATTTTGTCTAAGCAAAAATCACAAAAGAAATGACAGATAACATTATTGACGACACACGCAATCCTGAAATTCAAGGGGAGCAGCCTCATTTCGAGGATACAATCAGTGACACTCGCAATGAGGAGAACGACGTCTCACCGACGCATGACAGGCGATACCCTTGACAGGTTCAGGAGAGGACTCCTGACTATGCTGATGAGGAGCATGTAGCGGGTGCAGTGAGGGTCCTGCAAGAACAACAGGCAATCATTCTAGGCCATCTCATGCGGCAGGATCAGGTTATGACGGAATTAAAGCAGACACTGTCAGGTGCTTCAAATAATACGAATAGGCGAGATCCAATTCCTCCTGAGGTTCCCGCAAACCAAAAGACGGGAAGAGTCGATAACAATACTCCCAGGGGCGAAGTTGGCTCCAATGTGACCGGGGGGAGTACATCCGGCCTCAACACCGATAACGAACTGTTCAAGGAGGAACTTCTGCGGTTCATGAAGGAAGTAAACGCCCGCATGGATGAAATCTTGGGCGCACCACCAATATTGAAGGGCCCGAACTCGAAGAAGTATATTCAGTTACCGTACAAGCCGAGTGTAGCCCCGGGATTAATCCCGAAGCGGTTCGAAATGCTCGAAGTGCCGAAGTATGATATAACTTCAGATCCACAGGAGCACATACCACTTATACAACAGTAGTAAAAGGAAATGATTTGGCTCCTCACGAAATTGAGTCTGTGTTGCTGAAAAATTTTGGTAAGACTCTCACGAGGGGAGCTTTAACGTGGTATTCACTATTGCCCGAGCATTCCATAGATTCCTTTGAGATGCTCGCGGACTCTTTCATCAAGGCTCATGCCGGTGCTAGAAAGGTGCAGGCCCGAAAGCCCGACATATTTAGGATCGCAGGGAGAGTCCGAGTTATTACGTGAGTACGTCACCCGGTTCCAGAAGGAAAGGATGTTATTACCGGCGGTCCCGGATGAATGGGTGGTTGAAGCGTTCACCAAAGGTTTAAATCCGAGAAGTTCAGACGCTTCTTAGGAAATTGAAGGAAAGTTTGCTCGAGTTCTAAGCGATGACTTGGGTGGATGTCCACAACCGGTACAAGTCAAAATAAGGATCGAAGACGATCAAGTTGACTTCCCATCGTCGACCAAAGGACGGAGAAGAACGGAGAAAAAATGAAGGATGATATTGAACAAATAGACGGACTTTGAGAGGCCAATTTTTGCCCTACGAGCGGACAGAAGGTCATGGCAGGAACTTCCGGACAGCAGATAGGTTCACCATTGATAGAAGGATCGATCGTGGCTGGAACAACAGATCGCTGCAAGATAGAGAAATCTCGGGGTTGCGAGATTCTTCTTACCAAAAGTTATCAGAATATAACTTCAATGTCAGTGTCGTAGAGTTGGTGTCAGCCATGAAGAATATCAAAGAGACACGATTCCCAAGACCTATGAAGTTCGATCCAGCCAGAGGGATCCCAATTTATGGTGTGAATACCATGGTACTAGCGGCCACCGGACTGGGGACTGCCGACACCTCCGAGAAGAAGTAGCAGCGCTATTAAAAAATGGGTCACCTCAGAGAATTCTTGAGCGATCGAGCTAAAAACAATTATGGTCGGAACGGGGGCGATGCGGAAACCTCGAAATCAGGAGAAGAACCTCCACGCCAAACGATCAACATGATCTTAGGAGGGAATAAAATTAACAGGGTCACCTTTTCGGCAGCAAAACAGACAAAAGTGTCGATAACTCATAGTAAGAGGCTCCGCGACGATGATATCACGTTCACGGACGAAGATGCAGACAGATTACTACTGCTGCACAGTGACGCACTAGTAATTTCTTTAAATGTGTTAGATTTTAAAATTAAACATATTTTAGTGGATCCAGAAAGTTTAGCTAATATCATATAATGGAGAGTACTAGAGCAAGCTAAATTCACCGAAAGTATTATCTCGGCAACAAAACTCCTCCGCCGGATTCAACCTTGCAAGCGTGATGACCTAGGGAGAAATTTTGCTACTCACGAACGCTGAGGAAGTAATGAAGACAACACTCTTCGAAAGTGATAGACGGAGACATGGGATATAACATCATTTTGGGAAGGTCATGGTTGCACGAGATGAAAGTCGTGCCTTCAACATATAGGGGACCAAACAGATAAGGGGTGATCAACCGGCAGCAACGGAGATGAATGCAATTTCGGTTTCCCGTAGCAAAGGAAAGGAATATACAGCATAGCAATTACTGGAACCGGCACATGCCTCCGAACCAGAGGAAGATAACCCGGGTGCAGAAGAGTCGGAACAATATCAAGTACCAAGGTATTTTTCAAGTACCGAAAGAGACGGACACGACGAAGTCCACGGTAGAAGAACTGGAGCAGGTTGTGTTGTTCGAAGAATTCCTAGAAAGGAAATTCTATTTGGGAACAGGACTACACCCGGAGCACAGGTCTGCTTTTATTGAATTCCTTAAAATTAACGCCAAATTGTTTTGTATGGTCGCACAAAGACATGACAAGCATCCCAATGGATATGGCCGTACACAAGTTAGGCTTGGATCCCAACATAACTCCGGTAAGGCAAAAGAAGCGCCCTATTGCTGAAGCAAGGAATAAATTTGTCATAGAAGAGTAACTCGTTTACTTAAGATTGGTTCAATCCGAGAGGTAAGATATCTAGACTGGCTAACCAATGTAGTAGTAGTGCCTAAGAAAAATAATAAATTTCGCATGTGCGTAGATTATTAGGATCTTAATAAGGCGTGCCCGAAAGACTCATTCTCATTGCCAAATAACGATCAAATGATTGATGCTACAGCCGGGCACGAGTTAATGAGTTTCCTCGATGCTTATTCTGGGTAAAATCAAATCAAGATGAACCTAGAAAATCAGGAAAAGACTTCGTTTATTACGAAATCTGGTATATACTGTTACAATGTGATGCCCTTCGGGCTAAAAAACACCGGAGCCACTTATCAACGGCTCGTGAATAAGATGTTTGAAAAACAAATAGGAAAGACTATGGAAGTATACATAGACGATATGCTCGTTAAGTCTTTGAATACAGGTGACCACTTGAAGCATTTGGAAGAAACATTTGACATCCTGAGGGTGCATAATATGAAACTTAACCCCGAGAAGTGTGCGTTCGGGGTAAGTTCGGGTAAGTTCCTAGGATTCTTAGTATCACAATGGGGAATTGAGGTAAATCCCCGCAAAATCAAGTCCAAGAGGTATCCCGGATTAATTGTCTAACATTAAAGAAGTCCAAAGGCAAACGGGGAGATTGACAGCTTTGAGAAATGTCATCGCTTCTTCGCACTACTCAAAAAGAAAAACAATTTTGAGTGGACACCGGAGTGTCAACAAGCCTTGAAGGAATTGAAGAAATATTTGTCAAGCCCTCCATTGCTCTCAAAATCAAAGGAAGGTAAAACATTGCTGCTCTCGCAGTTTCAGAAGTTGCGGTAAGTGCAGTTTTAGTCCGAGAGGAAGAAGGTACACAATCTCCCATTTATTATGTTAGCAAGATTATAACGGGAGCAGAAACTCGCTACCCACATCTAGAAAAGCTGGCCTTAGCTCTCGTAGTCACTACTTGGAAGCCGAGGCCCTACTTCCAATGCAACCCGATAGCTGTGGTAACTACTTTCCCTTTGAGGAATATCCTCCATAAACCTGAGCTCTCGGGTAGATTGGCCAAATGGGCCGTCAAAATGAGCGAATTCGATATAGAGTATAAACCGAGTGCAATTAAGTCGCAAGTCTTGGCTAACTTCGTGACCGACTTCTGTTCGGGACTATTGCCTTTGGCAGCTAAGGAGGCAATAATGGTGTCAGAATCGACATCGGGAGTTTGGACCTTATTTACGGATGGAGCTTCAAACATAAAAGGGTCCGGGCTCGGAATAGTTTTAATCACGCCTTCGGGGGAAACCTTAGGCAAGCCATCAGAACGGTTCCTCTAACTAACAATGAAGCAGATTACAAAGCTTTGATTGCAGGGCTCAAATTGGCCTGGGGGCTTGACTCCGAAGTCATCGAAATCAAATGTGATTCACAGTTGATGGTTAATCAGGTATGCGGAATTTTTGACACCAAAGAGGAACGTATGCGACAATACGTGGTAAAGGATCAGGATCTATTGGCACGATTCCAGGAGTGGTCAATAACTCATATCCCGAGGGAAGATAATGCGGAGGCAGATGCATTGGCAAATTTGGGCTCATCATAGAAATCCAAGGATCGGAATCAGGGATGGTAGTACAACTGATGAACTCATCCTTGGATACAGATGGTTACTATGAGGTTAATTCTACCGGTTTGGTGTGGGACTGGAGAAACGAAATAATCGATTATCTCGAGCATGGAAAGTTGCCCGAAGACCCCAAAGCATCAAGAGCGTTGCGCACCAAAGCTGCACATTATAGCTTCAAGAAAGGCCAATTGTATAGAAAATCCTTTCAAGGCCCGCTGGCCTGATGCTTAGGAACATCAGAAGCTAACTATGTCATAAGAGAAGTCCATGAAGGGATATGCGGCAACCACTTAGGTGCAGATTCTTTGGTGCTGAAATTAGTTCGGGCAACATATTACTGGCCCCATATGGAGCAAGATGCCAAAGACTTCATACGAAAATGTAATAAGTGCCAACACTACGCACCACTAGTACATCAACCGGCAGAAACCCTACATTCAGTTCTGTCCCCGTGGCCATTCACGAAATGGGGGATGGACATCGTCGGACCGCTACCACCGGCTCCCGAAAAGGTAAGATTTCTTTTAATTTTAATTGACTATTTTTCTAAATGGGTGAAGCAGATCCTTATCAGAAGATTAGAGAATGCGAAGTGGTTGACTTCTTGTGGAAAAATATAATTTGCGGGTTTGGATATCAAAAGAGATTGCATGCAACAATGGGTCGCAGTTTATCGGCGCAAAAGTTACAAAGTTCCTTGAAGATTTGAAGATAAAGATAATTACCTCTTTGCCTTATCATCCGAGCGCAAATGATCAAGCGGACTCGACAAACAAAGTGATCATTAAAAACCTTAAGAAAAGGTTGGAAGTAGCAAAAGGCAACTAGCATAAGAATTACCTGGAGTTCTATGGGCCTACCAAACAACAGCCAAATCAAGCACAGGAATAACCCCTTGTATACGGTGCATAAGCTTTGATACTAGTGGAAGTGGGAGGAACCAACCTTAAGGTATTCCTAGACGATCGAAGAACCGAACAACAAAATAATGCTAATCAACTTGGAGCTACTTGAGGAACGCATGGACTTGGCGCATGTCAGAATGGTGGCCCAAAAGCAGAGAATGGAGTGATATTATAATCAAAGAGCTAACCTCCATTATTTCAAAGTGGGAGACTTGGTCTTGAGGAAGGTAACCAAAAACACCCCGGAACTCAACGCGGGCAAGTTAGGCCCAACATGGAAAGGCCCTTATCGGATTTTAGCCATCATTGGGAAAGGATCATATGAATTGGAGAATCAAAACAGAGACAAATTGCCCAACAACTGGATCGTGTCTCACCTCAAAAGATATTACTACTGACGAATAAGTCAAACGGTAAGTATGTGCTACACTCTTTTTTCCTTCGTTTAGTTTTTGTCCCAATTGGGTTTTTCTGGCAAGGTTGAGGCAGCAACGGAAAGCACACTATGAAGATAGCAGTGATAAGACCTTTGATAACAAGGAAAACAAGAAAGCTTCCACTCGGGGACGATTAGATATTCTTTGCTTCGATAGCGAATTCCCACCGGGAAGTTAAGTTTGCTATAGAACAGGGGTTACCCGATCGTTCCTGTGCACAAACCACTAGATAACTATTAGGTATTCTTTCGCTCGATAGCATGGGTTCCTAATGGGAAACAAGATATGTTACCAAGTGAAGGATTACCTAGCAATTCATTGGTCGAATCTTCGAAGACACAAGACTTCCAGTGTTCCAAATTCGCATTCTTCGCATTCGAACACTGGTGGGAGGGGGGAGGGAATGATATGAGGATACGGAAACACTGAATGCCAGGCAACATTAAATGCAAGATCAACCGGGGAACAAAAATTCAGAACTGAATACATCATCGGGATCGGGGACTACGCAGCCAGCCCTGTCGAAACAAGTTGTATAAGATAGCCACAAGTCATGGCAATTTCTTTATAGCCACAAGTCGTGGCAATTTATTTTCTGTATAGAAAAATGCTTATATACGTTTGAAAATAGAAGGAATTAAATGAGATGAAATCCTTTTGTTTTTATCTTGTTTCTTGTCTGAATGATGATTAATATTTACCATTTGAAAGTTAAACAAGTACTTCAAATGATTGTACGGTAATGAACAGGAGATGTCCTCTTCAAGAGTAACGTAAACATAAGAGGGCCCTCTCTTATAAAAACCCTCACGCTAAAGGGTTGGTTTCGGAAGAATCAGTGTCGAGAATCTATGATGTCATCAGGGAAAATTACACCTGAAGCTGCATATGAAAAAGACGCAAAAAGCAAACTTGCGCAAATACTTATTTAAACCCTCATGTAAAAGGGATAATTCTCGGAACTCTAGAAGAAAAAACATCCGAGATTACACATAATAAAGCGCGAATAGAACAACATGCACAGAATATTTAAGCAAGTACGAAAGTTAAAGACTTGCATGAATATTCAAAACAAAAATAAGACTCGAACGATCTTGAGCAAAAAATATGTTTTATTCACAAGGGCGTGTCAGAGTGATAAAGGTACAAAATAGAAAAAGAAAGAAAAGGCTAAGCTGCAGCATCTCCGAAATCGGGAGGAAGAAAAGTATCTGCATTCTCGGGAGTTGGTCCCACTGATAGCTCAACGTTTTCCCCAGCTTGGTCTTCCTCATCATCACCTTCTGATCCCTCTTCAGTTTTTGAAAACTCGAAATCGGGAATCAGAAGAACCTGGAGCGTCAGACTGCACCGGGAGTCCATTTTTTGCAGCCAACTCAAGCTCTCTGGCCTTAGAAATTTCGGCATCAATGTCAAGTGCCTTGGACTCTTCCAAGGTTTTTCTCCTCATACTATACATGGAATAAGTTTTTTCAACAATGAGGGAAGCCGCTTGGCGCTTGAGTTCTTCTTTGAGTTGAGCAACTTCGATAGAAAGGTTTTCCCAGGCGAACCTAATAGATCTGAGACTGACATTGAGCTCATGAATATTTGAACTATAGAGCCTATTATGCTTGATAGTTTTCCTATACTTCTCTTCCAACTGAGCATTTTTTGCTACCACAGCAGCAAGCTCCTCACTTTTGGAGTTTAAGGCTGCCTCTAAGGTGATCACTCTTTCAGCGGAGGCAGCCTCACGATCGTTTGCAACAAGAAAGGCGTTCTGAACTTCTTTCCATTTAGCCTTGGCTTCATCAAATCTAACCCTCAACAGCCCAATTTCTTAGCTAAGGGCTACCACTTCTTGCTCACTTTGCTGCAAATGGGCCTCTAAAACAACAGCCTCGGTAGCCTTGGTTTCCAGTTCTGAGAGGCGGAGAACAGTTTGGTCCCATTCCGCCAAAAGTTGATCCCGTTCAGAAGTAAGTTCTTCCTTCTCACAACTCAGCCTTTGAAGGCCCTCAGAAGCAAGAAAGTTGGCCTACAAAACAAGAAGAGGTAAAACTTAGAGTATATTAGTTCAAAGGTAAAAGAAATAACAGAAGAAGAAAGGAACGTGCCGCTGCAGCGTTATGCATAGCATTGTTCAAAAAACACTCCCCAGAGAGTGTCTGAATCTTCTCCAGTCTTTTTCTGAAGCCAAAGGTTCAGATAGTTAGCAAGTTCCACCGGCCCAGAAAGCAAGTTGCACCCGGTGGAGACCGAAAGAGTAACACTCCTCCTCCTCTGTGGATCTTTAGAAGGGGCCGCATAATTTTGCCCCAATTCCCATGAACTGGGGACTGTGGAGGAAGGGAAACTTCTTCATGGTTAGGCGCAACCGATGTAGATGATTTAGCAACAGTTGTTGGAAGAGTGGATGAAGATGGGAATGATGTAGCAGTTGCTGGTGATGGTGAAGGTGGAGATGAAGCTGATGGAGTTGAAGAGTGAGAAGCAGTTGCATCAAATGCAGTGCTGGTTGTTTGATGCTCGCCAACCAAAGACAACATGGATAGCCTCGCAGTACCGGTTACAGCAATTGGGGCTTGAGAGCGGGAATTGGCATTATCCACCAAATCAAATTCTCCCCAAAGTGCTAAGATGTCATCTTTAGCTGTTGCAATTGTCTCAACTGGTCGAGCATCCTGTTGAGATGATGAGGATCATATCCTTCTATGTAAAAGGCTCCCTCATTACTAGCTTCTTCATCATCGTCGTCATCACAGTGTCTATGACCGGCTCGGAAGGAGGACCAGTCACTATCGCCATAGGAGATGACTCGTGGGCATCAACCTTTGCCCTCTTATTTTTTTCCCCGGCCGTAAAGGAACTTTTTCTTTTTGGTTGCTTGTTCTCTGGCCGGGGACTCCGTGAAGAAACGTTTGCGCCCGAAGCAGGTCTGGAGACGCCTGTTCTAGTAAGTGCCTCCTGAAGCAGCCTCGCCGCATGACCAGGTAGACCTAATTTCATGAACAAGTCAGAAGGGTTCAACCAAGTTCTTCATATGTAAAAACTGGAAACGAGGTAAGTTAAAGTTATCATGATTTTTGGCCTTCCACCCGTATTTAATTGACAGTTCTTCCACAAATGGGTTTCGGGCGTTGTGATGTCCAAGGTCTTCTGAACCCACCGATCCAAGCCTTCTATTACCGATGGGATCCATCAAGTCGCTGTAACAAATAAAGGTTGAAGGATCAATAGAAGAATGAAAGAATATTTAGTAAGAAAAGATGTATTACTGAGAACTTACGAGAGCAATTCCAAGAAACCGGAAAGGATGATGTCGTTATTGGAATAATATCGCTGGTGGTAACTGCAACGAACCGTTCCATCCACCCACGGTCGTCGTCGTCGTCCATGCTAGACAGCAAAGCATGGTGGCCATGCTTGCAAAAGTTTATCAGTCCCCCGTGGAAGATTTTGGAGGAATAGAGCTTCATCATATAAGCTCGGGTTAGCTCCTCTCCAGTTTCTAGGCACAGACGCCGAAGGTAGGCAACCGTCCTCCACACTGAAGGACTTACCTATACCAAACACACTTTGTAGTGAAGGCAAAACTCTGATTACAGAATCAAGCTCTCCGCTCAAAGAAAATGCTCCCAAAGTAAAGGGATACGTGAAAAAACTTGTAAACCCTTCCCTGGGAAGGGTCACTCGCATCGATAGGTCAGGAGCAATGATGTCCAACTCATGACATTGGCAGTCCTCCTTCACAGCAGGAATACTGGAAGGGCGAATAGAAGAAGGGTACCTACTAACAGCCCATGTGCGAGGGTTAGCAGTAGGAAGTTTCTCTTCAAAATCCTTCGAAATACTAAGCCTTCTTGGGATGATGGAACCCACCGTTGGAAGAACGGAATCCTCAGTTTTGTTCTTGCCCTTTGAAGAACTAAGACGTTTTGAAGAGGAAGCCATTGTAGTAGATGGAATGAAAATTTCTAGTTCGAAGAAGATTAGAGAAAAGTTGGTAAATAAAGATACAAAGTAGAAGTTTGAGAGATTATGAAGTACATAAGAGAATGATGATGCGTATAACCAAAATTTTGGCGGCTAAATCATGGCCATGATTACCTCAATAATCGGCAAAAGACATGCTAAATCATGTGAAGATACGTGTTCGAGACATTAAATGTAGAGAGACAGACGTCTAATCAACTGTTAGTGGCCTTCAAAAGGAATTATAGTAATTCCCGCCAAAAGAGTGTTTCTACCGACTTTCCGGTAACACAAAGTTATGTTACCGGAAAGCAGGGTAAGTATCTGTATATGGAAAAGTATGACATGACAAGTGGCCGCTTAAAGGAAGGACACGTGGAACACAAGATGGAGATGGCCACCAAACATAGCTATTCTGCTTGTCACTAGAAGGAATAACGATCATAGGAGTATTAACTGCTTTGCGCCAAGTAATATTTAATACGAAATATTTTGCAGCATTAAGGATGATGGCCCGTTACAAGGAATTTGATTTCTGTCTAACATTACATATTCATCAATGACCCTCATAATTGACATTAAAGAAGGGCATAATCCTAGGACTTTCTTCCCTAGACATAGCTATAAATAGAGAGCTCAGTTATCATTGTAAGGGGGACGAATTTCCTGGCTAACTTACACTACATTCTATACAATATTTTAATACGATTTATTCTCTCGCTTTTGATCTTATAATTATTGTGCCCGAAAGTCTTGTTCCCGGACTCATTAGCTCTGCTATTTCATCTACATTCTAAGGTTAAGTATTTTACATTTCATCAGTTATTTCATTACTGTTTGAATCAAATTAATTTACTTGTCTAGAAATCACGAACAAATTCAATTATACCATGTTTCGGATAAACAATACTACTAGCTTTAGTGTACGTGCGTTGCACGTGAACTTTGCGTGTATCAATAAAATAATGTATAAATATAAAATAATATGAATTATTGTGTAATACTGATGTCAGTATATAAAAATAAAATAATATGACTAGGTTAGTATTTAGATATTTTCTCAAATGTAAATCTTCTTTTAACCCAAAGTATTAACCAACATAATCTTTTATCCTAAAAAAATGAATTTTATGGTGAAAGGAATAAGACTTATGCGGAAAATAATTTTTCCAAAATCCTATAAAAGCATAAAAAACAAAAGTAACAACGAACTAAACCAAGAAAAAACTGTCAAATATTACAATACTATTCTATAAAACAAAAAAAAGAAAAAAGATTAAGGGACTCACATGCTAGGGCGTAACTCATATTTCTTTTGGCGAGGAACAAAATAAATAATAAGTTACCTCGATATACTCGATATACTTTGTTGTGGTAGTTTTAAAAGATCCAAAAGCTTCTAAGATATAGAATCGGCAACCTAAAACTTGGAGAAAGAAAACACAAAGGTTAGACAATACCAAGTTAAGAACATAAAAGAAGATGGTAAATAAAAGAAAAGCACTAATAAGCAATAAAAGAGTTTGAATCACAATCAACGATTAAGACTTAATGAAAATATCAAAACTTGTCATATGGCAAACTAAAAAGAACATAAAAGAGAATTCAAAGCAAGACTCTTTTCAAATTAAAGCAGCAATTAACAATGAATGACAAACAAGGTAAAAAGACACAAAAAATCACTCTTAAAACAATAATGAAATCTTTAACCGATGACTAAACCCTGGTGCCATTGAAAATTGGTAGCGTTTATAACGCCCTTTAAAAGGGATATTCCTGCTTATTCTTTTAATCTTTTTTCCTTTTGAACCCAATAATTCGATGTTACTTTTAATTTTGCCAAATACAATGAGTATTCTACTTATGGGTCATATATAACTTATGTTTACCTATTTTTAGTAGCTTTACTAATCTACGGAAAAAAATGTAGTACAAATATGAGTACTTAATTTCTAAGATTTAAATGATAAAAAAAATTATAGTTTAATTACAACTTTATTAATGTGCTTGAAACAAGGGAACCTATATAAAATAAAATTTAATTGCTTTTAGAATCCTAAATATAAAGATTCTCTACATAATTCAACTATGATAAATTTTAATAATCAGAATTATAGTTGATTTTAATGTCCGAGATATTAGAAAAATAATTAAATGATCATTCTTACACATTAGAAAAATATTTAAATTACTATTTATCCAATGTAAACTCTATTTTTAGAGGGTAAAAAAGGCGAACGATATTTCGCTAAGGGCCTTCGTACTTTTAATATAGTATAGACTAGTATAGTAATTATAATAAATTGTAATATAATTTTCACTGTCATGTTTGGTTGGACAAGTATAATTACATAGTTAAATAATTATTTTTCTAGATTAGCCTACTGAAATAATATAAATAACATATTAAAATTTATAAATTTATAAATAATATCTTAAAATATTAGTAAGTATCTTCCAAATGAACAATATTATTACTTAAATGAATTAATCAAAAATTGCAACAACGATTTAATTTTTACTAACTCATTAATTTATGATAAAATACATGTATATATAAAAATTTCTAGATATTATTTATAATAAGGTATTTAAACTATATTTTAAGAAAATAAAAATATTAATAATTATTGATTAGTAACTAATATCGAAAAAACTATAGCGTTCTTAACTATCTTTCAAATAATAATATCTTAACTTATAATAATTAATAAAAATTTGAATTATGCATTTAAAATTTTACCAACTCATATGAGTAAAATAAAAAATTTATAAGTTGTTGTATTTTATTAAATAACAAAAATATAACTATGACATTAAAAGTTATGTTTCTTAATAATTATTTTATACCAATGGATATAAAATAAACCTAATAAAATACGAAAAATGTGTTTAACAACTAAGAAAACAAAAAAAAAAAAAAAAAGAGGAAAAGAAGAAGCAAAATATGTGAAGCTTAAAATGGAAGCACACCATAAGCAACATTTTGGAAGGCTAAAAAATGAGAACAAAAGAAATAAAAAAGAAATATTATAAATGTTAACCTGTAAAATGGTACAGTTGAATTTGTTACGTGGTGTCATGACCCAATTTCTCCTATAGGTCATGATACGTCCAACTTCGCCGCTAGGCAAGCCAACGGTGAACTGACCATGTGATTGCTCTTTTCAATAAGTTTTCAAGTAATTAAATTCTATTTATTAAAAAATTAAGGAGTAAAAAATTTAATAAGATAAAACCAAGGCAACTGAGTGGGCCATTATACTGATATAAATACTCCAAAATCATAAAGTCTACTACAACGTGTGCCTAGACCTGGTGTCACAAGTGTATGAGCAACTAGTAGAATATACAAAACTCTAACTACTGTCTGAAATAAAGTAGACAGAAAATAGATACAAAAGAGACTCTAGGTGCTGCAGAACGGCTTAGGAAGCAGCTCACCACTAGGCTTTAGGGTAACGGGGGTGCGCGCCACTATGACTGCCAGATGCACCTGCCTCAGGTTCTGCACGGTTAGTGCAGAAGTGTAGCGTGAGTACATAAACAACATGTACCCAGTAAGTATCTAGTCTAACCTCGAAGAAGTAGTGACGAGGGGTTGACATCGACACTTACTATGGGCTAACAATAAAAATACAGGAATTCTAAATAAGTATGGGTTACGTAAATAATAATAATAACTCAATAACAAGCAGTGAATAAATAAATCTTTCACTAATAGTAAATTCAGTCAATTTCTGTCATTAAATAATTATAACCTATCAAGCCATAAAATAATATCAAATATAATTAAGCTCCGAGTATTATCACGCACGATTATGCCGAGGTCAAATCCCGGTTTTAAGATCGTTTTGTAGAAATGTTGACCCAAGTCAAACTTAACCCTTTAAAGCCTATAATAAGAAATTAAGTGTTCCCCTTCCAAACCCGAACCCTTCCAAACCCGAACTAACCATCCCCGTAGGTTACAAAACAGCAGAAGCACATAGGAGGAGTCTTATTTAGGGAACGAGGATCTATAAAGCCAAATGACCGGTCGGGTCATTACACGTGATTTATAGACAAGCAAATTGATTTGATCCAAAATGATAATTAGACAAGATTAAAAGTAGGACTTAGCAAAATTAGAATCGAAAGAAATGACAAGCCTGGCTACGGGAGTAATGCCTCCGAGGACAGAAATAAGGGAAATATGCAAGAACAAGTAAAGTTATCTTATTTAGCTTGAGAATAGAATGTAGCATAAGTTTTGCCCAAGATTTCGTGTCGTACAATGGCTGTTGAATTTACTATTTATAGTTATACCTGGGGAAACAAGATCCTAGGATCAAGCCCCCTCTTAAATGACAATAAAGAGGGCCATTGATGAATATGTAACGACAGACCATGAATGCAAATATTCTCTACAACGGCTGCCTATTTAACGCCAAGAAATATTCTTCATTGAACGCTATCCAATGGCAAGCATTTGATTCTGTTCACGTTGATCCTGTTCCCTTTCGGGTCAGCTTGATGCCACTTGCAGTTGTTGTTCCCAGTCTTGGTTCTTACTTAATTTGTCTTTCACCTGTCTTCGATTTCACGTGTCACGCTATCATTCAATCATTTGATATAAACCAATTTTACCCTATACAAATAGTCCCCCTGCTTTCCGGTAGCATATCTTTGTGTCACTAGGAAGTTGGTGATGATCCCTTTCTTGGCGGGAAATCTTCTGAAAACCTTCTGAACAGTCTCTGACGCTTGATAGGACGCATGTCTTCTCACATTTAATACCCCGAACATGTGTTGTCCCACGATTCAGTAATATTTTTGCCGATTCTCGAGGTAACCATAACCGTGAGTTTTGCCGTATATATCTTTACTTATACTCATCATTTTACTTCTTTCACTTCCAAAATTTTCATAAGTTCAAATCTCCTCTGCACTTAACCTTCTTCTACTATCCTCTCTTTCTGATTTTCATCCAAAAACTCCACTATCTTCTTATTATTATGGTTTCTTTCACTGAGTCTTATAAGAACTCTGGTCCTCTTTCGGTGGAGGCCCAAAGAGAAGAAGAGATAAAGAGGTTGATGTCGATGCTGACCCTTCTATGGTAAGAACCATCTTTCCTAAACAATTGAGCACTGCTAATGACTTCTAAGAGAAGTTCCCCTCCACGTCTTCACGGACCTGGGCTGTGGGCAAATATTCTTCTTCTGTTCATCTTTCAAATATTCCTATTGTAAAGGAGGATTACAATTGCCCAAATCTTAACATTATCGCTCCAAACTTGATAGAGCGAGTTACCTTCTCCAAGGAAGACTTTCCATATGTCTATACGTATCCCTTTACCTTGGGTCCATTTTGTTTGAGCAGCCGTGATCTTGGATATTTTGCCATCGGTACCATGTCTGCTTGGAATAAGTGGGCCCCTCTATATGGCGAACGGTGGCTTGTCTGTGCCAACTGTGCATGGAGATGGGGAAACCCCTAACCCTAGCACATATGATGAACTTTACTCCCCCAAAATCTTTCATGGGGGAGTAATAAATTTCAGTAAGCGTGGCCACCACACTCTTCTCACCAGCGTAGATGATGACAGTGATCGTGGATGGATGGAGTGGTTTGTCATCATTGCTACTAGGTATATCATCCCTGCCACGACTCTATCCTTCCCTGAATCATGGAACCGTTCACGTAAGTTTGTATTTTATTCTTTCCTTCGTAAAAAGAACCATTCCCCGTTATTGATGTTCCCTTTGGTTGTGTTGTTTTAGCTACTCGGTGGACATCATCAAGGGTTCAAGGCTTGGATCAATGGGTTCAGAAGATTCTGGATATTACAACACTAGAAACCCGTCGGTTGAGCATAAATTAATTTACTAACTACATTTTTTGCTTGATTCAGGGCTCCCCCAGGCTCCGTTACCTATCCCAAAGTGGATGTTTTGGCCGATCCTGCAAAGTATGCAAGATGCTCTCACTCGGAGTGGTGCCCCAGGGTCTGCCTCAGGTGGAGGTGCTTCCTCTTAGAGTCTTTAGCTAGAGAACAAGCAACCAAAAAGGCGGCGTTCTTCCTCGGTTGGGGATAAAAATAAGAAAATAAAGAAGGCCATGCCTGACCGGCCGCGACCATTGTGGTCATCAATGATGACGAGGAAGCTGGTGATGAAGATGCTTCCCTTCAACGAAGATAACGATCTTCATCATCTCAACCAAATGCTCAATTGAGAGAGCTTATAACCCCAACCGAAGGTGAGGTCTGAGCGTTTTGGGGGTGAAATGGAGATAGTAAAGAATGCCAATTCTCACATTCCGACCCCTGTCGCCGCTTCCAGTCCTGTGAGATCGGAGATCGGGCCTCTTCTGACTTTGGTTGATTAGCAACCAATAATCAGCACTGCTTCTGTCATAGCTGCTTCTCAACCTACAACACCATTAACTTCATCCCCTTCCATACCAGCTACACCTTCGCCACCAGCAACTGCTTCATCTCCTCCACCGGCCATAGATACCGGAGAGGAGGGTGTTTCTCCTCCCCAGTATCCCGACTAGGGGAATTTTGGGCACAATTATTCACCCCCTTCTCCAAATCCCCGAGGGAGGAGGAGTGTCACTCTCTCGATCTTGAAAGGGTTCCATCTACTGTCCAGTCCCGTGGAACTTGTCTATTACCTGAAGCTGCTGACTTCAAAGAAGGATAAGAAAAAAATACACTCCCTTTCAATGGAGTGCATTTTGAATAACGCTATGCATAATGGGGCAGCAGTATCGTGTTTGCTCTCTTACTGCTTTATTTTTACTTATCTGCCGTGATGAAGTTTTTAAGTTTGATATACCTTTTTGCAGGCCAACTTCCTTGCTTCCCAAGGCCTTAAGAGATTTATACTTGATAAAGAAGGGCTTATGTCCGAATGTGATAAGCTGTTAGGTGAGAGAGACCAGCTTGTTGCTCGCCTCCCGGTGTTGGAGGCAAAGGCTGCTGAAGCGGCCGAGCTTGAAGCTCGGTTGCAGCTAAGCGAACAAGAAGTGATGGCTCTTAGCCAAGAAGCCACTCAATTAAATGTACAGTTTCAAAAGGTTAAGGCTAAGTGGGCTGAGGTTCAAGTTGCTGTGCTCGCTGCTGCCAAGCTTGAGTCTGCCTCCATTGAGAAAGTGAATAGTTTAGAGGCAGCCTTGAGCTCAAACACTAAAGAGGCTTTTGTCGCCGAGGAGAAGAGAGATAGGATGGAAGAGAGGTTTAAGAAGATCATGGATCAAAATCGGCTTCACGTCTCTACACTCCGTGACCTCGATTCTAAGCTTCGCGCCATATGGTCCGAGAGGGATAGTCTTCAAGCCAAGGTTGACAAGTTTTAACCGAAGCTCCAATTCCAAAGGGATTCTATCGTATTCGAAAATACATATGCTATGTATCACATGAGGAGAAAAACCTTGGAAGAGGCTAAAGCGGGCATCGTTATTATTGATGATTGCATTGCCAAGTCCCGAGCACTAGAGTGAACTACTCGAGAATGTCTCCCTACTCACCTGCCGCTACTGACTCTTCAAGCACCAGTTCTAAATTTTTGGGAACCGAGGATGAAGCTCGAGAGAATGAAGATGAAGGTCTGGCGCCCGAACTGGCGGCTGATTTGCCCACTCCTTCGGGGGAGGGGGCATAGATGCCTCTCTCCCCCTGAGTTCCGGCGGCGATAATGTTTAGCCTTTTCTTCTTTTCGTTTGTTGTCTTTTATTTTTTGTATCTTTGTACTTATGCCGTTTGGAATTTTGATAAATAAAGAAGACTTTTGCTTAACTGTTGCACAAAGCTTATTATTTATTTGCGTCGAATTAGATAAGGCTTCGGGTGTATTTTTTGTCCGATAGCTTTTTGTTCCGGGCATAAACTCTTCCAGAACCAACCCTTTACTATAAGGGTGTCATAAGAGATGGCCCTCTTATGCTTTTGGTGCTCTTGAAGAAGATGTCTCATGTTCATTCCAGCACAAGCATTTGAAGTTTTATGCTAACTTTCAAATGATAAAATTAACTTATCGTTTGGACAAGAAACAATATAACGACGAAAGGACTTTATTTTATTCCTTCCATCTTTAAAAGTAAAGCATTTTATTGCTAAAGAAAAGAATTTTCCAATAAATGTGGCTAACTTGTATAACTTGTTTCTACGGGGCTAACCGCGCAGTCCACGATCCCGATGAGACATTATTGTTCCGGGGTTTCGTAGTCCTGATTTTTGTGGCATCCCTGCTACCGTATCCAATACTATCCCCCCAGTGTTCGAATGCGAAGTATGTGAATTGGAACACTTGAGGTCTTGTTTTCTCGGTTAAAACACTTGTGAACGATTTAATAGCCTTTGGTTTGATGGTAGGATTTACTTCCCATTAGGAACTTGCCATCAAGCCAAAGACTATTTAACCATCTCGTAGTTATGTGTCATGAGGGTAGTGCCATTGCACGAGACTCTAATCTTTGGAGTATTGCTCAAAGACTTAGCTCATAATAATACTTTAATTGTTTTTAGGAAGTACCTTAAAAGACAGTCAAGTATGGAAAGTATAGCTCATGACTAAGGCAGACAAGAGAACTATGGTGAAAGAAGTTCACAACTTCACAAAGCTAGGAGTTCGACTTTCAGACTCTGAAGAGGGTGGAGTTGATGTCCAGAACAAGACTTGTTCCTCCTTAGTAGCCAAAATGAAGGAGAAACAATTTGATGATCCCTACTTGTTGCATCTGAAAGAGGGGATTCACAAGCATAAGACGATGGCTTTTGAACTAGGGGGAGATGATGGTACTATGAGGTACCAAGACCGACTGTGTGTTCCAGGCATAGATGAACTTAGAGAGGGAGAATCATGTTAGAAACCCATAATTTCAGGTATTCTTTCCATCCAGTTTCCCCAAAGATGTATCATGTTCAAGGAGATTTATTGGTGGAACGACATGAAAAAGAACGTCGCAGACTTTGTGGCCAAGTGTCCGAATTATCAACAAGTGAAAGTCGAGCAACAGAAAGCCTATTGTTTTACCACAGAATACACATATTCTTGAGTGGATATGGTAAATATGGATTTTATAACAAGATTATCTCGCTCATTTTGAAAGCATGATTTGATTGGGTGATTGTAGATCGACTTACCAAGTCAGCGCACTTCTTGCTAGTAAAGACCACAGATTCAGCAGAAGACTATGCCAAGTTGTACATTCAAGAGATCGTCTGATTGCACGGGACCTTTCATAAAGGATTAGGCACAAGAGTAACCTCAGCATAGTTTTTCATCCTCAGACAGATAGCCAAGAAGAGCGCACTATTTGGACACTTGAGGATATGTTCTTGATTTTAAAGGTAATTTGGATGATCACATACCTCTCATTGACTTTTCTTATAACAACAGTTACCATTCTAGTATCAAGATGGCACTGTACGAAGCTCTGTGTGGGCGAATATGTAGATCGCCAATTGGTTGGTTCAAAGTTGGCGAAGTAGAGTTATTTGGACCAAATTTGGTCTATCAGGCTATGGAGAAAGTCAAGTTGATTCAAGAGCATTTGAAGACGGCTCAGAGCTACCAAAAGTCCTATTTTGACATGTGACGAAGAGACCTAGAGTATCAAGTTGATGATTAGGTATTTCTGAAAGTTTCGCCTATTGAAAGGTGTTATAAGATTTGGGAAGAAAGGAAAGCTCATTCCCAGATACATCAGGCCGTATAGGATCTTATGAAGGATCGAGCAAGTAGCTTATGAGTTAGAGTTGCCACCAGAATTGGCGGCTGTACACCCAGTATTTCACGTATCATGTTATAACATTTAAGTTTCCAGTATTTAGATATTCATGTCAGTTCGGTACTCAGCTACTCATGTCAATTCAGTACTAAGATACTCATGTCAGTCCAGTACTCAGATATTCATGCCAGCTTGGTACTCAAATATTGATGTAAGTTCAGTACTCAAATATTCGTACCAGTTCAGCTATCATATGTCCATGTTAGTTTAGTATTCACGTATCCATCGCAGATCAGTATTCACATATATGTTTCATGTTATGCGTATTATGGTGCCATATGAGGCTTCTATTATGCTCTATTAGCTGGTAGGTATTTTGGAGAAATTGTTACACCTCGTACTTAAGACGACACTGTCATTATAAGATTTCTAGTTTAAGTTCAAAAAGGATGAAATCCTTCTATAAGGATACGAAAGGTTTATTGAAGTCTTAAGTAAGTTAAGATGAATGAGACTTGAAAAAACAAATGAGATAATTGTTACATTCTGTGCGTCCCAAGATGACATACAATGAGACTTTTTAATCATGATTTCAATTTTTTTAAATTCACAATATGACAATATATGATGTTTGGATATAAAATATAAAGTTTGGGAAAAATCGGATTTAACTTACGGAAAAATCGAGTTAAGATTTGCCTTGTAACGAGCCGTTTTAAGAAATTAAATTCGTATGCTTTATGATGTCATTTTGGGACATATCACATACAAAAATGAAGGTCCTGGAACCTAGTTTCCAATTGTACAAACCATTTATTCATACCAAATCGCAGTAGAGAAATATGAATTTATAAAGTAGGGTCGCCAAGTCATGTCGCCGCACTTCGGAGAAACTGGCAGGTTTATATGCCAGGTTGCGAGGCAATTTTTTCCCGATCTATTGAGATTTACAGGGAGATATTTATTTGGAAATAAAGTCCCATGTGTCTAGTCTCCAGCGCCGCAAACCATTTGTCAATATGATATCAGAGTAGAGAGATACAAGTGTCCGAAGTTGCACCGCTCAAGTTGCCAAGCAGTAGCTTACCCACTTGCTTGGAGAATTGAGGCGGTGGGCTTATATGTGATCTTTTCCACTTATATCTCGTCAATATACAGAGAGTACTCAAACCAAAATACTCTCAAGATCTCCAAGGCTGTTCCAAGAAATTCCAAGCAAGATCAACGTCCCTTTCACGAAATTAAGAAGCGATAATATTAGAACGATCCCTACAACGTAAGTATCATTATACCGTCTCTCATTTTCTTTGTAATTTGAGTTTTTGAAGGTATTTCATGGTTAAGAAAACACCTACTTTCTATATTTAATATTTTTTAAATCTAAAGGAAGGTTGATAAATTCATTTCCTAATAGTCAGAACTGACGGGACGGTGATCGGAAGCCATGCGTTCGAGTTATTCCACTTGTAGTGGACTATTTTGTAGTCAAACACGAGTTGGCCTCTTGTGTTGATGATTTATGGAGTTTGAAAGGATAAAGGGCGTGGGGAAATGCCATATGTGCTAGGATAGCGGGCTGGTCGCTCGTCGTTGTAATTTCAGGCTAATCAATAACTTGTTGATTGGGTGTGTTATGGTATATTTGGGCTTTTTGTTGTATTAAAGGTCCCGAATTGTAGTTAGGTTATTTTTGAGTTGCTGATTGTATTGTGTTATTGTTTCGCCTATACTAGGCTTGAGGAAGCAGTAAAATCAGGGGAAATGTTGCCCGTTTTGTTACATATTAAGTTACTTTCGTTGTATAAATGAGAGAGTCATTCGTAGCTTGACAATAGTTTTACTGTCATTGTTGTAGATTAAGGTGAAATGAGCTGAGTTTAGCATTGTTATTGGACTTATTTCTATAAGGTATGTTAAGGCTATCCCTTCTCTCCTTTTGGCATGATCCATATGATACAAACGTAACGAGCAAACGCACAACTTTCATAAATGACTCTATTCATAGAAGCACTAGGGGCGCTATGTTCTTGATTCCCCATGTGTCCTATTATTATATCGCTTGTTCATGGGTCATAGATAATACAAAAGTTGATGAAGTTTATTTCATGATATTAACCGAAGGCATATTGATCTTATGACATTCCGAGGATCTTATCGACTTACTTCCTTATTCATTGCATTCATTTATACATGTACATTGACCCATGACCAGATGGTGTTATCTATTCATATATTACATGTAGTATGGGGTATGGGGAAAGGTTAAGGTGTTATATACGCACCACCACTTGATCAGTTGGTATACATTGATGATTTCGCCCATGGAGGCTGAGATGATATGATGGGATGCCCTCAGAGGCTTGATGATGTTATGTATGCATATAGCTATGCATGATATGACGTTTATACACATATGCATGACATTATAAACGTTTCATGATACACAGAGCTATTCAGACTTACAGGTTGAGTTCTTTACTCCATGTTTCTTTCATGTCTTTTATATACTGCTTTCATGCCTTACATACTCGATACTTTATTCGTACTGACGCCCCTTTTGCCTGGGGTCGCTACGTTTCATGCTCGTAGATCCTGATAGACAGGTTGACAGTCATCCTAGTAGGCTATCAGTTCAACAGAAGGTGTTGGTGCACTCCACTTGCTCTAGAGTTGCCTATTTGGTCAGTATGATTTGGGCATGTATTGATTGGTATGGCGGGGCCCTTTCCTGACCTTTATGACATTTATGTACTCTTAGAGACTTGTAGAAAGATGTCATGTATATGGATACTTGTATGGCCTTGTCGGCCTATGTTTTGAGTGTAAAAATGATCTTGTCGGCCTTATAGGCCCTTATGTGTATGGGTATCTATATCATGTTGGGTCGTCCTATGTTTAGTATTCCCTTATGTTTTATTCTAGTTATCTCATGATGGCCCTTTTGGCCCATTTACCCATGATAGTATAATAAGAAGGATACGTAATGTTGGTACTCGGTTGAGTTACGCATCGGGTGCTCGTCGCGGCCCTTTGGTTTGGGTCGTGACAAAAGTGGTAGTAGAGCAGTTCTATCCTAGGGAGTCTACAAGCTGTGTCTAGTAAAGTCTTGTTTATGGGTGTGTTTTACACCACATTTATAAGCAGGAGACTACATGGCATTTAGGGTTGTCGCTCTTTCTTCTTACTCTAGATTGTGTGGTAGAGCTCAGTTGTAAGAATTCAAACTCCTAAATTCTATTTTATTCGTAATACAACGATACCTACATCTAGAAAGACAGTTGGTAAGAGATTAAATGTGGTTGTGGAAGAGTGGAGTAAGGGGAACTCGATTTTGCATCATGCTTATGATGAGTAAATGTGAGATCTTTAGCAGATCATGTGTGTACTTAGACGTGTAATCTTCTTGATAAGGAGCTCTAAGGCATGAATACCCATTCACCCATATGGTAAAAAACAATAAGAGAATCAGAAGGTAGATACAAGTTTCAACAAGTAAAAGAAGCAAAGTGAAGAAATTCAGGCAGAAATATAAGCATTTTGAGTACCTTCAACAGTAACAGAGGTATGTACAATTGGCCACACCCTTCTCAGTTATGCCCCTTGGGAGCTAACATATATAGTTTAAGAGAAGGACGGGATATTAGGATCCAGCAGGGGTTAGAGTAACCCAAAATGGTGGATGGATTGCTAGCGTTAGCTGGCATTTTTGAAGGATATTACAAATGTGGTAAGAGTTCTCCTTGTGAGCCACCCAGATGGTGCAATCTAGAATAGTACAGTTAGATATGAATACTATCATGTTCATAAAATTCATAAGATAGGAACTGGTCCTAGAAGGGATAAATATTTATCTTAGCATGACTCTCGTCCCTAGTCAAGAGAGAATGTTAGGCAACCCGAAGAGCCAGTGGATGGAGCAAGGGGAGCTAAAAGCGAAATAATATTTTATTGAAGTTTTCAGAATAATGTGATAGACAGCAATATTAACAGGAGAATAAGAAGAGAGTATATGAAGCATTACGAGCAAGATGTGATAAATGAGTGATAACAGTAAATCAAAATAACAAGAGGAGACATGGCTTGAAACAATAAAAGAGTACAAGCCATAAAGTCATATCCTCATTTCGAGAAATAAGTTGGTTACTCCAACGTGATTACCAGAAGGAGAAGTTAGACCCCGGAGTAATAAAAATCAGTATGGGTTGGTGAACAAGATAAAATAAACATGAATTAGGGACCGAATGATTTGATAATAGTTGGCATCAAGAGAATTTCAGAGATAGCGTTCCTGCTCTATAGAATGGACAACAGAAGAATAACGTTTAAAAGTCATTCAGGAAGACGCTTCCCTAAAGCGAGCACTGTGAGCAAAGTTGAACTTAAGGGACTAAGTGTGCCACTTACACTAGGTGTCATCCTCGTGTGCATGAACTTCAATTATCCTTAGTATAGAAGGCTTACCGCAAGACGACTAAGATGTCAATGAAGATGTGAAAAGATGCCAAAGATGATAAGGTGACTATGGAATAGTAAAGGAAGAATGCGGTAAAAAGGCGAAAGGAACGAGATTGCATTTATTCAAATCCTACAGTTATGCTACGATTCCAGAACATTATGCAAGCACGGAGTTGGGAAGAGGAAGTAAGGGTTCCCCCCCGAGATGTTATTGATAATGGACCAACGAGTAGTTAGTAGTTGATTCAGGAAGAGTCTAGTTATGGCTAGACAAGAGGATACAGATAAATTAATAGATCATGCAAAATAAATGTAGTGAACCCAACATAGGGAATTCAGTCTCGCAGATATGATGACATCGTGATCCTTGAGAATATTCAGATAGGAGTTGGGGTAGTTAAAGGTACCATATAAGTGTTACAAAAATAAAAGAAAGTGCCACTGGGGAGACAGTCACAAATTTCAGTTCAGAAGCAACCCTACGAGCACAAAGGCGTGAAGGTAAGTAAATAAGGATAATTATAGGCGAGTAAGAACATCAAAAATTCCTTCGGGTATACGATGTAATAAGCTTGCAGATTTACAGGAGTCAGAGGGTCTCCCCTAAGTACTACAGCAAAAGACTAGCTGAGGAAATAAGGATGAAGGCTTCAAGATAAGCATAGTAACTTGAAGAAGAAATAATCTTGTAACAATAGTATCACTTCAACATTGTATGCACTCCATAAGAAAGTAGCACCTATTGTGAGTAATGAACGGGAAGTAAAAATAAAATATGATATTTGAGATCATATAAGTTACAGGGAATTCCGGTATTCGTGGACACTAAGATAATCCAAGTATCCATGCAGCGAGTGGCAGAACGACCAAGAAAAGTAATTGCTTGTGTTTGAAGACAGCTGAGAAGGCACGAAAGAAAATCTGTGGTGCTAGCAAGTTAAAGGAAGGTTCCGAGTAGTATAAATTGATATGTGTAAGTCATAAGCTAAAGTATGGTAGAGTGACAAGGTTTTAGGCAGATAGGAGTAAGGATATGAAAATGTGAGCGAGAAGGTGACAAGAATAGGTAAGGCTTCGGAATTAAGCCCATCCAAACAAGAGAGCTGATGATTTTTGTAAGTTATGGAAAGATCAGTATAGCTTGGATAAACTAGGAGGAGTTTAAGACTAGGAGCATTTAGAAGAAATGGAATGCTGTCGTGGCAATAGAATAGGAGTATGAGTGTGATAAGCGATAAAAGGATGATGTTTAGGAATATAGTCTTTGATTGAAGTAATTATTTAGTGAAAAGGTATTTCATGAATTGCACGGGATCAGAATACCGCCATAAGATGAATCACAATGGAATTCTATGAAATACGGTTATTGAAGTATAGTATCATCCCTAAGTTGGATCAGGAAAATCACTTCAGATGTTCCCCGATGAGACGTGAGCCCTAGTGACAATGTATTATGTAAGAAGTTTCAGTTTATCAGTGGTAGATTATGGATCAATATTAAGGTGAATCAAAAATGGATGGATAAAAGTTACAAAGTATAGGATGAGATTAGGCCGTCATTCTTAAGATGAACAATAATGAAGAAGAACTAAAGGACTTAGATTTATACATATATGATAAGCAGCGAGAGAGTAACCGGGAGTTGGGTAGCAGACCTTGGTAATAATAAACCGAAGTAAGTGTCATAGTATAGTATAACCTACCTAGATATAGTAAATCCATAAGCATAGATAACCGACGCTATGAAACGAAATATAACAATAGTCGTAAGTTCGATAAAGTACCAAGCGAAGAACTTCAGTACACCTATAGATGCCCTGAGGGACAGCTTGTCATAGTTCTGTATATGTTCACAAAGTGAGGCCAAGAGATTGGCTAAAAGCTGGAGGAAAAAGGAGAGAAGAGTCGCGCATAAAAGGACAGAGCCGTACAGGCTGCATCATAGAAGGTAGCAAAAGTTACGAGATTAGAAGAATTCCGACCACAAGTCGTGATGTGAGAGGGCCTAAAGGGGGGAATGCCCTGGACTTTGAATTTATTCACAGAATAATTGCCTAGATGGCAAGGACAATATCAAAGTATTTGCAAGAGCTATAGGTTATGAGACTGATAAGCACATCAATCAACATTCGAGACGAATGTTCCAAAGGGGGGAATGATATTACACCCCATGTTTTCGTATGTGAAATTACGTCGTAAGTAAATTGATGTAAGCATGGAATGAGATCCTCTATGAAAGTATATAACATGATTTAATGATGTTACGCCCCAGTTTTGCAAGCCTTTAAGAGTTAACATTCGTGGACGAATGTTTATAGGGGGGAGGATGTTACACCCCGTACTTCAAACGTCACTGTCATTATAAGATTATCTAATGTAAGCTCAAAGAGGATGAAATCCTTCTACAAGGATAAGAAAGGTTTATCGAAGTCTTAAGTAATTAAGATGAATGAGACTTGGAAAAAAATAAATGAGATAATTGTTACATCCTGTGCGTCCCAAGGTGACGTATAATGAATATGAGACTTTTTAATCATGATCTAAATGATTTTAAAGTCATAATATGACTATATATGATGTTTGGATATAAAATATAAAGTTTGGGAAAAATCGAGTTAAGATTTGCCTTGTAACGAGCCGTATTGAGAAATTAAATTCGTAAGATTTATGATGTCATTTTGGGACATATCTCATACAAAAATGAAGGTCTTGGAACCTAGTTTCCAATGGTCCAAACCATTTATTCGAATGACATCGGGGTAGAGAAATATGAATTTTTAAAGTAGGGTCGCCAACTCATATCGCCGCACTTTGGAGAAACTGGCAGGTTTATAGGCCAGTTTTGAGGCAGTTTTCTCCCAATTTATATTGATTTACAGGGAGATATTTATATGGAAATAAAGCCCCATTTGTCTAGTTTTCAACGCTGCAAACCGTTTGTCAATACGATATCGGAGTAGAGAGATACAACCGTCTGAAGTTTCACCGCTCAAGCTGCCAAGCAGGCAGCTTACCCACATGCTTGGAGAATTGAGGCAGTGGACTTATAAATGATCCTTTCCCCTTATATCTCATCAATATACATAGAGTACTTACACCAAAATACTCTCAAGTTCTCCAAGGCTGTTCAAGAAATTCCAAGCAAGATCAACGTCCCTTTTTCACGAAATCAAGAAGCGATAAGTTATGTTAAGGCTATTCCTTCTTTCCTTTTGGCATGATCCATATGATACAAACATAACAAGCAAACGCACAACTTTCAGAAATGACTCTATTCATAGAAGTACTAAGGGTGCCTATGTTCTTGATTCCCCATGTGTCCTGTTATTATATCGTCTGTTCATGGGTCTCAGATAATACATAAGTTGACGAAGTTTATTTTATGATATTAACCAAAGGCATATTGATCTTACGACATTCCGAGAGATCTTATCAACTTACTTCCTTATGCATTGCATTCATTTATACATGTACATTGACCCATGACAAGATGGCATTATGTACGCGTATATTATATGTATATAGGGTATGGGGAAAGGTTATGGTGTTATGTACGTACCACCGCCTGATTAGTTGGTATACGTTGATGATTTCGCCCACGGAGGTCGAGATGATATGATGGGATGCCCTCAGAAGCTTGATCATGTTATATACGCATATACCTACGCATGATATGACATTTCCAAAATTTTTCTTCAATTCTCCAACGCACTGTTTAACCCAAAAAGTCTGAACCCCGGTTATTAGATAAAATTTTATGGGGCCTTGCAATATTCTCTCCCACTTAAACATATGTTCGTCCTCGAACGTGCCAAGAGTCGTTCTAAAGCCATCAAATCATTGTATAAACTCATCATGCACATATCCATAGGTGATCCACATCACCACAATCTGTAAAAACCTGACAACACAACCTAATTGAAGATCCTTACTTCAACCTTAGTTCATAAATCTTAGAACCCAATCTCCAATATCTGGAACTCATTATATGGCCCGATTCTCACATCTACACGCTGTATAAGTCTAAACAAGCTGTATCAAGCCATAACCATGACCCAAGATGTAATCACATGATATACCACAAAACTCAAATACTCATAGCAATATCTTTCAACCACAGTACCTGCTCAATAACAAATCTGATATCGGTAACAAACCTCAAATAAAATAAAACCTTGTTCTGAAGCTTCGTACACTGCTAATGATAAAAGCAACACACAGAAAATCATAATCACCCATCAGACCAACAAGTCATGGAGCTCTCTCGCCTGATAAAAACCATTACAAAATTCTGAGCTTACTAATGACGTTATTCTTCCATCAAGTCCGGTAGCACTCATTCAATGTCCAATAACCTTAACTCATCTAGTACAAGCTGATCGACCAACATGCCACACCAATACTACCTAGATCCACATTCCATGCAATCTGCGCACCAAACAAGTAACAACTTGATTGTACCCAATGATGGCAAGAGAAACAAATAAGAGAACCATCCCGCAAGCTCAACCGATACCACCACAAAGCACAATGCTATGAACCCATCACACAAAGGAGAAACAAAAAACATGAAATAAGCACAAAAGTTCATATACCAATCATATCTCTGATGCCATATGTGACCAAATCCTAACACCGGTCCACATGGAATACTTCGAGCCATGATGCTCACAATCAACAACCATATGCATATCAAAAACAAACATGCGAAGTGCATGATCATAACATGGA
This sequence comes from Nicotiana obtusifolia, assembly GCA_002018475.1. Classification (NCBI taxonomy): domain Eukaryota; kingdom Viridiplantae; phylum Streptophyta; class Magnoliopsida; order Solanales; family Solanaceae; genus Nicotiana; species Nicotiana obtusifolia. Next base: position 92,599 of record MCJB01017090.1, read on the forward strand.
AAACAAATAGCACAATATAGTGAAAACAAGAAGACCATAACCAAGGCGCGATCAACCATTCAACACCCAAGAGCCATCTCGCTCGAATTCTGCCACAAGGCCCAAACAGAACTGCATCATGTGTGTAAATAGCCAACAATCTCACAACCCATCGTAGCATAGATGAGTAACTCATGGAACATATTAGAACACGAACAAGATTAACTCTAGTCGATGACACACCTCTCAACGATATCTGTGCTGAGTATACAAATCTGATCCGATATAGAATACATATCCTTATTAGGCCTGCCAATCGCCCCCAATTCAATTCCGATCCTTCCGAAATAGGTAGAAACCTTCCCAAAGATCCATTGTAACCTATCCATAACACATACCACCAGTTGTCTAACTCCGGCCATATCTTCATAGTCCACAATATAGGAATAGTCTGCCTTAGAGAACTCCCAAACTCTAAATCCCAGGAATCTTCATATATGATCCCAATTCCACCACTCAAATGACTGACACATCCTTCATACACAATCATCTCATGAGAAATACTTCCATAATCCTTCTGTGCTACATAACAAAAATTTGAACACCAGCAGTCCATCAGCCAGGCGATTACCATAATACTAGTCAAGCATCCGCAAGTCAACACACAGCGCGCCTTCTGAAAGGCGCACCCTTCTCAGGTGATACCAGATAGTACCAGCATTATTCTAAACATCTAAAACCATCCATGATGTCTAGAACTCATGACCTTCCTTTTGAACGTAACTGCAACCTCGTACATGCAACCTTATTCCCACATATCGTATCGCATCTATCATGCCATCATATTAACACACGAGAACATCCACTATCAACTCTGAATCACAAGCAAGATACACATTCCGTCAGCTAGAAAACTCCCATTTGACCCTCATCTAAAATAAAATCACAACACGCAACATACTCTTCATGCTTGTCAAAAACATCTGCCCATGTTGTGGTCTAATCATCGAGAACTCTTCAAATCACAATAGCACTAATCTATCTATTAGAACTGAGTCCCTCTAACTCAACCAAATCACGCAGATCACCAAACCCAAGAGTATTGCAACAAAACACTAGTAAATCCTCCCCATACCAAAGGAACCAATCACCTTTATCACTCTGCTAACCCAAACCACTACCAAGCTGACCCATTTCCTCGAATTCCTTCGACTTGCCTTTAATTTAACACTTCTTACATTACGATCCTTAACCAAAGCAACATCATAAGATATCCTAGCATTGTCACAACCAAAAATCCATAATAGGTCCCGATGGCACCTAATGCCGCCATTAGGCAAGCCCACAAGTGAAACTACTATTTATTTACTTTTAAAAAATGAGTAGGATCTCATGCAACCATACATACTCTTTTCTTAACAAAATACCAGCATAAAAAGTACATCTACTGTAGTGATAGAAATGATAAGTACAATAGTACATAAATGCTAAAAATCCTCAAAACCCGACGTCACAAGTACATGAGTAATCTAGAGAATATACGAAACTACTATAACTACTGTCTAAAAGTGATAGATAGAAATAATAAATAAGGTAGAGGGAGACTCCGGTACTGCAGATCATAGCAAGGCAAGCAACTCACCACTAAGTCTTTGTAGATGATCGGCTATGCGTCCGCGTGACCACTGGTAGTACCTGTCTCAGTACCTGCACATCAGTGCAGAAGTGTAACGTGAGTACGAAAAATAACACATACCCAGTAAGTATCTAGTCTAACCTTGAAGAAGTAGTGACGAGGGGTCGACTTGACACTTATTAGAAGTCAAATAATAGTATAAATGCATAAAGTAGACATGGCGAGTGTACAATAAGTAGCAGCAGAGCAAATAAAAGTAACTACAGTACGTCCACACATGAGGCTATGTCAAATCACTAAACACGTCATAACCGACCTTGAAGGAGCTACCTCAATAATTTTCAAACCAAATCCAATTCCAATTATTAAGCACAAATCTGTCGAGGCGGATGGCCCGATCCCACAAGAATAGCGGTACCCAGTACTGCCGAGGCCAACGACCCCATCCCATAAGAATAGTATTACCAAACTGCCGAGACGACAGACCCAATCCCATAAGAGTAGTGTTACCATCATGCCGAGGCGAACGACCCGATCCCATAAGAGTAATTTGTGTCACTACTGAGGTGAATGGCTCGATCCCATAAGAGTAGAGAAGTTTACCTCGCTCGCGGAAGCACTTGTGAGACGAGAAGACATGGATTTATAGTTTATCAAGTGTTTCCCCGATTTTTCTAAAGTAAGAAACTAAGTCGATATCTCCAATTTAAATCCTCAGTTTTTTCTAATGAAGACAAATAATACACATGATAGGCATAAACCGTACATTTAAAGGCATGATGCGAATCTAAGTCTACCCGGACATATATAGCTACGTATGGGCTCTCATCACCTCGTGCGTACGTAGCTCCCCACAACATGTAGCACACAACAATAATACACCTAAGGGGATAAGATCCCTCTTACAAGGTTAGGCAAGAGACTTACCTCGGTCCAAGCCCTCAATTCGTCTCTTCAACCTCACTAGAACTCCTCAAACGACGCCGAGGACTCCGAAACTAACCAAAAGTTGTATAAACTATTAAATATATGCTCAAAAGTTCATAATTTAGCTATTAGAGTAACTACCCAACCTAATTTGGACGGTTCCTAAAATTCACCCTCAGGCCCACGTGCCGGGATTTCAAAAAATTTCGTATATAAATGTTACTCATGACCTCACGAACTCAAATATATAATTTATTCCCAATTATATAATATATTTTGTGGTCAAATCTTATTTTTACCAAACCCTAGGTTCTAACAAAATCTCACAAGTTTTCCCTTAGTTTCATGTTAAATCTACCCATAATCCGTGTATTTAGCTAAAGAATTGATAGGGTTCACTTACTTCTTGATGTTGATGAAAATCCCCCATAAAATGCTCTCAAAATCGCCCAAGACCAAGTGTGAAATAAGAGAAAAGAGACCAAGTCCCGCATTAAAAGTCTATTCTGCCAAGTGATTCCTTCTTCACGATCGCGGAAGAAGACTCGTGATCGCGAAGGCATAACTGGCCCAGGCAATGAAGCTCTTCTTCGCGCGAACGCGAGGAAAGGTACGTGATCACGAAGGCTTGTTCAGCCTGAGCTTCGCAAACGCAGTCACCCCTTCACGAACGCAAAGAGTAACATCGACTGACCCTCCCCAGACCCTTTGTTCTACGCGAATGCGGGCCCTTATGCGCGAACGTGAAGGCTACCTGAACCAGACCTTCGTGAACGTGGCCCCATGAACGCTAACGTGAAGGGAAAAAATGCCTAGTCCACAATTCTTTCTATGCAAACGTGACTCCATCTTTGCGTTCGCGAAGAAGGAAACCAAAATCAGCATTTTATGTTTTCCAGACTTAACTCCGGGTGGTCCGAAATTCACACGAGCCACCTGGGAGCCCAACAAATCACACCAACAAGTCCATAAACACAATATGGACCCGCTCGAACCCTCGAAACACGTAAAAAAACATCAAAATCAAGAATCCTACCCCAAAACCAACTTGAATCAACTTTTGAACTTTAAACTTGTCAATTGGCTCCGAACGCGTCGAATCTACTTAGGCTACTCGGAATGAAACCAAATTTTGTGTACAAGTCATAAATTACCACACAAACTATTCCCAGGCTTGGAATCCCAAATGGACCTCATTAAATACCAAAGTCTACTCCAAACCAAATTTAAAGAACTAAGAAACCTTCAGCTAACCAACTTTCCACATTAAGCGCCGAAATGCTCCCGGGTTACCCGAAACTCGATCCGAACACATGCCCAAGTCCAAAATCATCATACAAACCTATTGGAACCTTCAAATCTCGGTTCCGAGGTCGCTTACTCAAAATATTGAATCAAGTCAAACTTTGCCACCTTAGGCCACCATTAAGGAACTAAGTGTTCCGATTTCAACCCGAACCCTTCCAAGCCTAAACCAACCATCCCCGCAAGTCATAAGATAGTAAAAGCTCACAAGAGAAGTCTTAATTAGGGGAACGGGTTTAAACAAACATTTGTCCTCGAACGGGTTTAGAACCATACATGGAGTGCCGAATAAGTGCGGATATCTGCTCCTCATGTCCTCCTCGGCCTCCCAAGCCGCTTCCTCGACTGGTTGACCCTTTCACTGGACCTTTACTGCAACAATCTTCCTGAACCTCAACTGGATAACTTGCCTGCCAACAATGGAAATTGTCTCCTCCTCATAACCCAGACTCTCATCTAGTTGAACTGTGCTGTAATCTAACAGATGCAACCTGTCGGCATGGTACCTCCGGAGCATAGACACGTGGAAGACCGAATGAAGTCCTGATAGACTGGGAGGCAAGGCAAGCTTATAAGCAACCTCCCCAACTTGCCTCAGCACCTCAAATGGGCCAATAAACCTTGGGCTAAGCTTGCCGTTCTTACCAAACCTCTTGATGCCCTTCATCGGCGAGACTTTCAAGAGAACCTTCTCGCCCACCATAAATGATAAATCACGTGCCTTCTTATCCGCGTAGCTCTTCTGTCTAGACTGTGCTGCACGAAGCTGCTCCTGAATCAGCTTTACCTTCTCCAAGGCATCCTTCACTAAATCAGTTTCATATAACTTAGCCTCGCCGAGCTCAAACCATCCGATGGGCGAACGACATCGCCGACCATATAAAACCTCAAATGGAGCCATTTCGATGCTGGACTGGTAACTGTTGTTGTAAGAAAAATCGGCCAAGGGCAAGAATCTATCCCACTGCCCTCTGAAGTCAATGACACAGGCTTTGAGCATATCCTCTTGAATCTGAACTATCCGCTCCGACTGCCCGTCTATCTGCGGATGAAAAGCTATGCTGAGCTCTACTCGGGTACCCAACTCGCTCTGTATTGCTCTCTAGAAATGAGATGTGAACTGAGGGCTTCTATCTGATATGATAGAAACAGGCATACCATGCAATTGAACAATCCCCTGAATGTAAATCTGGGCCAACCTCTCTGAAGAATAAGTAATCACCACAGGAATAAAGTGTGCCGATTTGGTCAGCCTGTCGACAATGACCCAAACAGCATCAAACTTCCTCAACCTCCATGGAAACGTAACAACGAAGTCCATAGTGATGCGCTCCCATTCCACTCCGATATGACCAACTGCTGGAGTAGGCCACCTAACCTCTAGTGCTCATACTTGACTGGCTGGCAATTTAGACATCTTGCCACATACCTAACTATGTCCTTCTTCATCCACCACCACCAATAATTCTACCTCAGATCGCGATACATCTTCATAGCACCTGGATGAATAGAATACGAAGAACTGTGCGCCTCCTCTAGAATTTTCTCCCTCAAGACATCAGCATTAGGAACACATAGGCAACCCTGGAGTTGCAGAACACCATCCTCACAGATAGTAACCTCCTTGGCACTACCTTGTAGTACCGTCTCTTTGAGAACCAACAAGTGCGGATCATCATACTGACGAGCCTTGATCTGCTCAAGTAATAAAGACTGAGCCACAACACATGCAAGAACTCGACTGGGCTCTGAAATATCCAACCTCGCAAGTCTGTTAGTTAAGGATTGAATGTCCAAATCCAATGTCCTCTGCTCTACTGAAGTGAAGGCCAAACTACCCATACTCTCAGCCTTTCTCATCAAGGCATCCGCAACCATATTCGCCTTGCTCGAATGGTAAATGATCATAATATCATATTCCTTCAGTAACTACCACCTGCGCTGCCTCAAATTAAGGTCCCTCTACTTAAATAAATGCTGCAAGCTGCGATGATCGGCGTAAACCTCACAGGACACCCCATAGAGATAATTCCTTCAGATTTTTGAGAGCATGAACTATCGCGGCCAACTCCAAATCAAGCACATGGTAATTCTTCTCTTGGGGCTTCAACTGACGAGAAGCATATGCAATGACTCTCCCCTCCTGCATCAATACACAATCCAAGCCAATGCGCGAGGCGTCGCAATACACGGTATACATCCTTGAACTGTAGGGCAACACCAACACGGGTGCTGTAGTCAAAGAAGTCTTGAGCTTCTGAAAGCTCGCCTTGGAATCATCGGACCATCTGAAAAGAGCACTCTTCTGGGCTAGTCTAGTCAAGGGCGCTACAATAGACGAGAAGCCCTCCACGAATCGACGATAATAACCTGCTAAACCTAAGAAACTCCTGATCTCGGTCGCTGTAGTGGGGCGAGGCCAACCCTGAACTGCCTCAATCTTCCTGGAATCCACCTTAATACCCTTACCTGATACAACATGCCCTAAGAAAGTCACAGAATCCAACCAGAACTCGCACTTGGAGAACTTAGCATAAAGCTTCTGTTCCCGCAAGGTCTGAATCACTAACCTCAAATGCTGCTCGTTCTTCTCCATACTACACGAGTAGATCAATATGTCATCAATGAAGACAATGACAAATGAGTCAAGGTACGACCTAAACACTCAGTTCATCAAATCCATAAACGCCGGGGCATTAGTCAAGCCGAAGGACATCACTAAAAAATCATAATGGCCATATCTAGTCCGGAAAGCCTCTTTCAAAATATCTGAAGCACGAATCTTCAGTTTATGATACCTAGATCTCAAGTCGATCTTAGAGAACACCCTGGCTCCCTGTAACTAGTCAAACAAATCATCAATGCGTGGTAATGGCTACTTATTCTTGATGGTGACTTTATTCAACTGGCAGTAATCATTGCACATATACATACTCCCATCCTTCTTCTTCACAAACAACGCCGGTGTGCCCCAAGGCATCACATTGGGTCTAATGAACCCCTTCTCAAATAACTCCTAAAGCTGCTCCTTTAACTCACTCAGCTCCTTGAGAGCCATACTTTAAGGCAACGTAGAAATAGGCTAGGTGCCTGGCATCAAATAAATGCCGAAATCGATATCTCGATCCGGCGGCATACTTGGTAGATCAGCAGGAAATACATCAAAAACCTGTCGTACCATCGACACCGAATCTAACGCGGGAGACTCTCCAGTAGAATCTTGAACAAAGGCTAAGTAGGCCAAACAACCCTTTCCGACCATATGTCGAGCCTTCAAGAAAGAAATAACCCGACTGAAAGTATCGACAGACGAACCCCTCCACTCTAATCTAGGCAACTCAGGAATCCCTTGGTAACGGTCTTGGCATAGCAATCAAGAATGGCATGGTACGAGGACAACCACTCCATGCCCAAGATAACCTCAAAATCAACCATATCGAGCAATAGAAGATCTGCTCAGGTCTCATATCCGCATAAAGTCACCACACAGGACTGGTAGACCTGATCCACAACAACAGAATCACCTACTAGTGTGGACACATGTACAGGAACGCCCAAGGACTCGCGGGACACATCCAGATAAGGAGCAAATAGAGAAGACATAGGAGTAAGTAGACCCTGGATCAAATAATACCGAGGCATACCTACGACAGATAGAAATAGTATATGTGATCACTACATCGGAGGCTATTGCCTCTGGCATGGTGGGGATAACATAGAATCTAGCCGGAGCGCCACCTGTCTGGCCTCCACCTCTAGGGAGACCCCTACCCATCTGCCCTCCGCTTCTAGCTGGGCGGGCGGGCGGTATGGTAGCTGGTGCGGTAATCATGGGCCGATGGTCCTACTGCTCGGCCCTGCCCTGAAGTCTGGGACAAAACCTCTCTATGTGGCCAAGATCCTCGAACTCAAAATAACTCCTGAGAGCAGTGCTGACATGAAGTCTGGCCCTGATAGCCTGGATATCCACTGGAGGAACCCTGAATAGCTGGCAGGCGGTAAGTATTCTCTGGAATAGCACTGAAGTAGGGTCATACTAGAGCACTCCGAGCTGGCGTTGGTGCTGACTGCATGGGCCTGCTGGGCCGACCCCTCATGAACTGATCTCTGCCCCAGGTGGGGCGCCACTGAATCCTCCAAACTGTAAGGGCCACTTGTCCCTCAGTGCAAACTCTTTGCTGCAGTTGAGAATACGCTCAATCCTCCCAAATATATCCACAACTTGATGTAAGGGAGTCCCTATCTCTGCCTCACGGGCCAGAGAAACCTAGATCTTAGGGTGCAGACCTACAATGAACCTCCTTACCCTCTCTGTGTCTATGGAGAGTATAATAGCTGCATCGCGAGACAAGTCAGTGAATCGCCTCATAGTCGATCACTGACATATGACCCTGACGGAGTCAACAAACTGACCCCGAAGCTCCTCTCTCTCTGAAGGTGGTATGTACTTCTCCAACAAAATATGCGTAAAATGATCCCAAGTCAAGGGAGGTGTACTTGCTGGCCTACTAAGAAGGTAAGGCATCTACCATCTGCGGGCCTTTCCCTCAAGCTGAAAAGTGGTGAAGTCCACCCCGTTGGACTTCAATATCCCTATTTTTCGGAGCCTATCCTTGCACCGGTCAATGAAATCCTGGGGGTCCTCAGATCTCTCACTCCTAAAGTTAGGGGGGAAGTCTGGTCCATCTGTCCAGCCGCTTTTGCGGATTAATGGTCGCGACTGGTATAGCCTCTAGCACAATCGCTACAACTGGCTGGGCTCCGCCCCCAGGTAGTGCACTTGGGGTCTGATTAACTGCAGTGGCATGCCCTGGAGCCTGAGTGGTAGGGGTCTGTGCTCCCCATCCCGCCTAAGATGTGGTAGGGTCCGCTAGAAATAACCAGCCTGCGTCATAGAGTCCATGAACCGCGGCATACGGCCCATGACCTCCTTTAATCCTGGTGCAGTCATGAAATCTACTGGGGCTGGCTCAGTTGCAGGCACCTCATCCTGCTCTTCAATAACAAGATCCTCCACTGGATCCACTGGTGGTACAACAGGAGAAACTCTAGTACGCCCTCATCCTCTGACAGGAGCTGGAGCCCTCCCCCAGCCTCTAGCAACGGGGGGAGCAGCTCCTCTTCTGCCTGGTACATCCGCCGTGCGCGTTCTCACTATTTGTGAGAGATCAATAGAAAGATACTTAGCACAATCAACTGCACGATAGGAGATGAAGAACGAGAAGTTTCCTAACACCATATAGCCTCTCGAAGATAAGTACGGACGTCTCTGCACTGATCCGCAAGACTCTACTAGGCCTGCTCATGACTCGTGAGACCTATGTGAACCTATAGCTCTGATACCAAGCTATCATGATCCAAAATCCATAATAGGCGATGGCACCTAACGCCGCCGTTAGGCAAGCCCACAAATGAAACTACTATTTATTTACCCCTTCTCAACATTTAAAACAAAAGTTTTCCTTTTAAAAGAACAAAATAAGTATGATCTCATACAACCATACATACTCTTTTCTTAACAAAATACCATCATAAAAAGTACATCCACTATAGTGATAGAATTTATAAGAACAACAGCACATAAATGCAAAAAATCCCCAAAACTCGGCGTCATAAGTACATGAGCAATCTAGAGAATATAAAAAACTACTACAACTATTGTCTGAAAGTGATAGACAGAAATAATAAATAAGGTAGAGGGAGAATCTGGTACTGCAGATCATAGCAAGGCAAGCAGCTCACCACTAAGTGATCGGCTACGCGCCCGCGTGACCACTGGTAGTACCTGTCTCAGTACCTGCACATCAGTGCAGAAGTGTAGCATGAGTATGGAAAACAACACGTACCCAGTAAGTATCTAGTCTAACCTCGATGAATTAGTGACGAGAGGTAGAATTGACACTCACTAGAGGTCAAATAACAGTATAAATGCATAAAGTAGACATGGCGAGTGTACAACAAGTAGCAATGAAGCAAATAAAAGTAACTATAGTAGGTCCACATATGAGGCTATGTCAAATCACTAAACACGTCATAACCGGTCTTGAAGGCGCTAACTCAATAATTTCCAAACCAAATGGAGTTCCAATTATTAAGCACGAAGCTTCCGAGGCAACGACCCAATCCCATAAGAGTAAGTTCTGTCACTGCCGAGGCGAACGGCCCAATTCCATAAGAGTAGAGAAGTTTACCTCACTCGCGGAAGCAGTTGCGAGATGAGAAGACACAGATTTATATTTTATCATGTATTTACCCAATTTTTTCTAAAAATAAACTAAGCCAATATCTCCAATTTAAATCTTCAGTTTCAGTCCTAATCAAGAAAAATAATACACATGATAGTCATGTGGCGGACTATGTGGCAAGATCTCCAAATTGTCAGCAAGTGAAGGCCGAACACCAATGGCCCGTGGGTTGGCACAAAACATCGAGATTCCAATGTGAAAGTGGGAGATGAGTAACATGGACTTTATGGTAGGAATACCCCGCACGCCTCGCAAATTTGACTCGATTTGGGTGATTGTGGATCGACTCATGAAATCAGCACACTTCTTACACGTTAAGGCTACCGGCACAACGAAATAGTATGCTTAGTTGTATATCAAGGAAATAGTTAGGTTGCATGGCACTCCGGTTTCTATCATCTCAGATCGAGGGGCAAAATTCACAGCTAACTTTTGGAAGAAATTTCAGCAAGGTTTGGGTACTCAGGTGAATTTTAGAACATCCTTTCATCCACAGACCGACGGGCAGGCAGAGCGGACAATTCAGATGCTGGAGGATATGTTGCGCGCTTGTGTTCTTGACTTCAATGGTAGCTGGGATAATCATTTGCCACTCATCGAATTTGCCTACAATAATAATTACCATGCTAGCATTCAGATGGCACCATTCGAGGCTTTATATGGTAGGAGATGTAGATCTTCCATTGGATGTTCGAGATTGGAGAAGCAGAGTTGATAGGACTAGACCTCATGCATCAGGCTATGGAGAAGGTTAAGGTCATTAAGGAATGATTGAAAACTGCTCAGAGTCTTTAGAAGTCCTATTCAAATGTGTGTCGCATGGATTTGGAGTTCAAAGAGGATGATTGGATATTCTTGAAGGTTTCCTCCATGTATAATGCGGTTTGGTAAGAAAAGGAACTTATGTCGGACCATACAGAATCATTTAGAGGATTGGTTAGGTGGCTTACAAGCTTAAGCTACCTCTAGAAATGTCCCTAGTGCACCTGGTGTTTCATGTGTCTATGTTAAAGAAGGTAGTTGGAGACCCAACACTCATTATTTCGGTTGAGACTATTGAGGTTAATAAGGACTTGACTTATGAAGAAATTCCAGTTGCCATTCTCGATAGGTAAGTCCGAAAGCTGAGAAATAAAGAGATTGCCTCCATGAAAGTGCTATGGCGAAACCAACAGGTTAAAGAGGCCACCTAGGAGGCCGGGGAAGAGATGAAGAAGTACCCTCATTTGTTTTTATTTGAATAACTATGTATTTAGGTAGTTCAGTTCTATGAAAATGTTAAGAGCTTACCTTTTATGGATTATATATCACTTGTACAGTTAATGTCAATGGTGTTCCTTTCTGGTAATATAATGCTTATGAGGCCATGGTTGGTGTTGTTTTTATGTTATGTTGTGTCGTTGGATTATGTATATGCTGTTAGGATTGGTTTCTGGGATCCTCGGACAGGTGGATAGGCCCAGTTATAGGGGAAACTCTAGTGAAATATTTAGAAATTTAGGGAGTTAGTCGAAATTTGGAGCTGCTAGTGTGTGAAGTAATAGTTGAGCCACATTAGAGGCTAAAGGTGAACTTTGACCCTCATTCGAGGACAAATGATCTTAAGCGGGGGAGGATGTAAGGCCCCATAAAATCTTACTAAAACTCGGGGTTTCGTGCTGCCGAGGTAGGCTAATGTGTTTGATGATTGTAGAATTCTTCACGACGAGCTTTACGGTGCGTCGAGGAGTTGAAGTAAAATTGTTGTAGAACATGGCATTTCTGCAGTCCATTATGTGACAGCAGAACTGCTCCGCAGACCGCAGATCTCCCGTGGAGTGGAACAAAAAATGGGCCAATTTCGGAGGTCGTTTTGTAGTCAACTATGCCACCACAATCGTTTCGCAGGCCGCACATCCGCTGCAAATCTAGCATGAGAAAAATTCGTAGGAAAATTCTGCGATGCACTATGCGACCGCATAACTGATCTGTAGACCAGAGATCTGTCGCAGACTGGACCAGACCCACCTAGTTTTGGAGGACCATTTTGCGGACCACAAACCTAATCTGCGGTTCATTCTGCGACCTCAGAGTTAAGTTCGGAGGGTCCAATTTTTAGATTTTATAACCCGATCTCATTTTTATAAAACAACATTGGGGGTTATTTTAGAAGGTTCAAACTGCTATTTTAGAGAGAGAAAAGTGCTTTAGAGTGAGAGAAGGAGTCCCTAAGCTATTTGTTCATCAATCCTTGCTCAAGTCTTGAGAATTCACAAGGAAACCATGCTAGTTGTCTTCTAAAGAGGTAAGGTTCTAGCCATAGATTTCCATTTCGAATTTGGGGTAGAAGATGGGTAATGGGGAGTGTGATTCTTGGGTATGAGACCGTTATTTATGCATGCACCATCAAGGCTTGTGGAAAGGGTGTTGAGCTCAAATGGGTAAATATTGGGTTTTGGGATGAAGGAATCCACCATAGGAGAACCTTGAAATCATAATGCACACCTAGTGCTTGATAAAATGCTTAAGTGAGCTGAACCTACGAGTATCTTCCTAATTATGGTTCAATTTTATCATGTCTCTAAATAGATCGAAGTTGCTAGGATTTTCGAAACATTGTAGTAATTTAAGGAAAGCTCAAAGTGAGGTATGTTGGCTAAATTCCTCTTGTAGAATCGAAGTCCATGATGTCTTTATAAGTTGTATTTATGATTGGCTCAAGCTCTTATGTCTCATATTCCGAGTTATTCCTTATAGATTTGACTATTCCAAATAAACTTTGTGTCAAAAATTATATGTTCAAAATGTGTTCCAAATGCTCATATCATATTGTGTTATCCTTTGGGAACGTATTCAAATGTGACCAGCGTGTCAAAATCTTATGAATTCAATCATGTTTCAATTGCATGTTATTATGCCAAATTATGGAAGGAAACTCAACGTGCCTAAGACTCTTATTTGCTCATATGTGTACTAAAAGTCATGATTAGAGATGCCTTGTTGTTGATAATCCATGATGATGTTTGAAAATAAAAGGGGTGAGCATGAAATATGAGATACGGCCGACGTGACAAGAATGATATTACATTTGTGGCCACTAGCGCCAATGAAATGAAAAGATATGAAAAAGGTTATGAAATGAGCTGAAAATCCTTTCTATAATAAATATTTTAGGGAGTATCATTAGTTACTGAGGAAGGGTAGGTCGAAATAACCTAACCCCGAAACTACACGTGCCGGTGTAGGAGTGATTGAGGGGCAAATCCCTGAACTAATGTGTTGAAAACATTCCCCTTAAATAGGATGATTGATGTGTTGAGATTATTCCCCTTAATTAGGATGAGATGATTGCTAGCGAAGGGTGATTTCAATCCACATGGAATTGTAGTGAGACGGCCTAGTCGATCGGGTCGATATCGGACGCCATGCCGCGCACATGGTGGTGATTCTGATTATGATTGGATGTCTTTGGATGAGACGGCCTAGTCGATCGGGCCGTGATCGGACTCTGTGCTAAAGTCACGGTGGTATATCGGTACTAAAGATTTCCCAACCTAAAATATTGAAATTTACTTGAAAACTTATCTTGCTCCTAAGCTGATTTTGGTATTGTTTGAGGCTTCCATTGCTCCTATGATTGTTTCTCCTTGTATTGTTACTCGTTCTATTGAGAGGGTTTTTAGTCTTACATACTAGTACTATTCCATATGTACTTGTAACACCTTGTACCTTAGTGTTTGGATGCATCGTAGTAAAACCATGTTAGTTGGAAGAGATTAAGGTAGTACATGAAGCTATAGATGTAAGACCTCGTATGTTTATTGAATTTCGAAAATGTTATATATTGCCTTGATATGTCACTTTCTTTTAAGAGAAATATTCTTTTGTAAATGTTGGATAAATATTATTATCAAAAAGTTATTAGTAAAATATTTTTTGATAAGTTTTAGATAAACACATGATATGAGGAAACTTTTAAAGAATATTCTATGTATTATAAGAAAAGAAATTACTTTCTCATAAGAAAATTTATGTTTTTACCCATTTTAGAATTAATAGTACAAAAAATTTGTGCTCTTGATATTAGGTTGACAAAAATTGGATTTGATAAAATTTCTTAGGTGTCAATAAGTAGTCATGCATTATTTTGTTAATGAGTCAGTTATTAATGTAGTGTGCAATGCAGAGTATAATATTTTATGTTATTTATACCATACACTTACATATATTCCATTACCTCTATATGAAATAATGTGATACGTATAACTTTGTCGTAGTAGACACGTGCCGAACTTTCTTAAAAGTTTCATCTTTATCTAACTAGTCATGTTCCACCGCCAAAGACAACTAATGTTGCATCATATCCTTTCCTTACCTTCTTTATAAATAAATAAGTAGCAATTTACATTCCTCTTCTTTTCAATTCAATGAAGTACAAACAAAAGTCTTTTTCCTTCTTTTTATTTTAACGAAGAAGAACAGTAGTCTTAATCGGAGGTTCCTTTTATCAAATTATCTCAATTGAAGTAAGGTGTAGGGAAGTTTTAAAGAAGGCGATCTTCTACGAGCTCGTATAGGTAATTAAGGTATGTTAAGGCTAATCCTTCCTTCTTTTGGTATGATCCAAGTAATAAAACATAAATGTAATGTTGTTCTATAAGTGATTCTACTCTTAGTAGTTAAGGATATCTATATTATTCATTCCTGTAAAGTGATACTCAAAGCATGTCTAAGTATGTTTCTAAGTCCCTATTGAGGCATACAAAATAGATGATAATGTTCATAATATAATGTTATGTGCATCTTCATTTACCACCGAGCTACGACTGGTTAGGCAGTCATGCATTTACTATCGAGCTACGGCCGGTCAGACAGTCATACATTTACCACCGAGCTACGGCTGATTGGGCAGTTACACATTTACCACCGAGCTACGGCCGATCGGGCAGTCATCATTTACCACGGCGTTGGCCGGTCAGGTCGTTATCACTGGTCCGTTGGGCAGTTAACATCACTATAATGATGTACTCAGAACTATGGTATTATAGCTAGATATATGTATATATATGAGATTGAACTTCTTACGCATGTTATGGCCCTTAGCAGCGGGTCAGATGTTGCAGGTTGATTCTTATTCCTCTTAGTAATAGTATCTTATTGTTATGTTTCATTCCTGCCTTACATACTCGGTACATTCTTCGTACTGCCATCCCTTTGTCTTAATTCGGGTATGTTGTCATACGACCATGTGAATACGTTGATGTACTGTCGGAGGAGCTTGTCCAGTTCTTCTTTCCGTTCTGCTTCTAAATGGATGCTGATTCGAGTTTCTTTCACGTCTTCTTCGCTTCCCAGGTTGACTACTTCTATCTCTTCAAGGTTAGGCTTTTTCTGGCTTTCCAACTGTTGATCTTTTGTGGGAGATTAGCTGGCATCATGCTTTCGTCATATTTCTCATAATCTGGATCGCTTTGCTCGAGGGTTCGTTACGTGTAATAATCGCAGAACGCGAGTTTTCATCGTTTTGATTACTGAAAAGAAAAATTAAGTATAATGAAGTGCTAAATAGTTTTGCAGTAATTTTCAAGAAAGCAAGTCTTTTATTTCATCAAAGAGGAACGTCTAAGCGTTCACGGAGGCAATTGACAAAAGAGTACAGGATGGTTCAAGCCTCAATTGACCGTGCGTTTTCTTCAAAAAGTTTTACAATTCCACACTACCAAGACTCCTGGCGAACCAGAGATGGGCTGGAGGTCCAATTCTGCAAGTCATCTCCTGGTTCAACATTCTGAATGGTCGGTGACCTGATATCAACTTGGTTGTAGTATTCCTCGATCATGGCCACAAACAGCCTTCCTATTCCATTGACGATGTCATCCTCTAGTGTTGAGCTCTGACCAGGACCTGGAATACGCTCTTGCACAAAAGCCTTCTTCCCAAAGCCACCGGTGTAAGTCTTTCCATTTGGAGGCTGATAACCTAAACCGGCTCTACTTTTCTGCCCCCTTGGCTCAATCAGCTATGTTATCTCATCTGATCGGGCTCCTAGCCTGGTCCCTGGTCGGTGCCAATACTTCATCATTTGTCTCATAGCCATCTTTGATCTGTATGGTGACTGCATCCTTGATTCTGCTCAGCCTCTTCTATTTTTGTGGTCTGCATGATCTCGACCGCATGAAAAGTGACCTCGTCCAACCTTTTTATGAATGGGACTGCATGTTTTAGATAAGCTGATTGACTCTACGTCGTCGTGAACCACAATTTCTTGACAACCCCATTCGAACTTCATACACTGATGGAGGGTGGATGGTACTGCCCCTGCCATATGTATCCAAGGTCTTCCCAACAACATCTTGTATGAGGATGAAATGTCCATTACTTCGAATAGCATTGGGAATTCAACTAGGCTAATTTGTAAAGCTAAATAGAATTACCTAACGACGTCCTTCCGCACGCACTCTAATTTACTGCACTTTACTTGTTTTGAGCTTTAATTGATAGTGTTTTGCACTTATTGTGTGTTTTTTCCTTGCAGGAGTGATTCCGAGTGATGTAGATGTTCCGAAGCTAATTCGAGCTACTTGGAGCTTTGACGTCTGAGTAAAAGCCCAAACGATTAAGCATGGATCGTGTTCGGGGGTCGAGGACCAAGTCTGGATGCCAAATATTGATATTTGATCGATACTCTGAGAAATCCCCACTGCTATGGCACGTGGGGCGCCGCGCTTGTGCAATTTCCTGTTGTTTGTCAGAACTTAGCTCTCTGGATTCCCCACTGATGCCCCACATGGCGTCCGTCCCATGCGGGGTGCCTGTGCAATTTTCACATAGTTATTTTCCTATTTTGGTTAGGAGAAGGTGTTTTCATCTGGGCCCGACCCTACATGGTATAAATACATGGAAAATGTTATTTTCTGAACTGTTGAGACATATTCGACCTAATGAGGCTAAGGAGGAGTTGGAAAGAACACGAGCACAAAGATTTCATCATTACTTCCTCACTCAAGATCCGTGTTTGGATTGAATTTATGTTTTCCTATATTTTAACTTTATTTGTGATGAATTACTCCATAGCTATGGAGAAGTTCACTTTAGGGTTTGATGAATTTGGTGTATTGATGATTGTTTGTGGATTATAACTCTAATTTTATGTATTGAAGCATTTTTGGATGATTTAACTGCTGCATCTATATTCACTAGTTCATGTAATTGAGAGAGGCATAACTTGTGATATCTTTGCATTATATTGTTGGTTGAATTCATAGATTCTTCTACGTAACCCAAAGAGGCTAGTTGAATCATTGATTAAACCTAGTTAGGAGAATAATCGAAAGAGGTTTTCATAAAGACCGATCGACTACGCATTCTCGCATATCTTCACGTGCTTAAATTGGTTCATCTCGTAAGGTTAAGACTTAATCGAGAGAGGAGTTTTTGTTGAACGCTTGAACTAATAATTGAGTGAATTCGAGAGACTCACTTGAACATTAGAAGTGAATTATCTAGAGTTAGATCCCAAACAATTATTGTGCACCTATCCTATCAACCCCTATTTTCTCCCATTGATGACTTCCTTGCTTATCTTTGTTTCGACTGTCACTAGTCAATAGCTTTAGACTATTAATTATTTAGTTAAAAATCATAGAAATCTCAATTGTTGATCATCTTGGATAACAATCAAGCTTGAAACTACGAGAATACTATTTAAATCCAATCCCTGTGGATACGATATTATACTATACTATTCTTGATTAGCGAGCAGAATTTAAGTGTGTGTTCTGCACTTGTCAAATTTTTGCCCCGCTGCCGAGGATTGTCAATCAAAAGTGTTTGAAATAGCTTGTAGTGCTAATTCAAGAATTTTTTTATTTTTATTTAATTTAATTTTTTTTCTTTTTACGGTTGCTGTTCTTTGATTGTGCGCAGGTTACATGTTAAGATTGGTGCATGATTTGAACTTCTACGAAGGAAGTGCTACCATACAAGCCAGAGATTGAAAAACAACTGCAACAACTGAGGAAGGAAAGAAATCTCACCGAGACATCAGAAAAGGTTGGGCAATCCTCAACCAAAGAACTTATGGCTGGAAACGGTGAGGATAATGTAGATTTGACTCCGAGAGAAGCAGCCTAACAAAGAGAACAAGCAGCACGGGATGCTGAGAAAGAAGCTATTAGAGATGCAAAGATTATCTACAAAATGGAGAGGGGTCGAAGAATTGCTCAAGATCAACCCTTGGCTGCAACTTAGTTCGGAAATATAACTCCCGGGCCTGGGAGACCACTTGGCGATTATGCTAGACCGGTCTACAAATCAAGGTTTATCAAATATTAGAGCACCTCCAATTGCAGCAAACAATTTCCGGTTGAAGCAAGGGTTGCTTCAAACCCTTCAGAATTGTTGTGTCTCTATAGGCAAGCCAAACGAAGATCCAAACACACATCTGATGAACTTCAAGGAGATTATGAACATTTTTCAATACAATGTTGTGCCACGAGATGCAGTGTACTTAAGGGCATTCCCCTTCATACTCAAGGATGATGCAAAGCAGTGGCTTCGAAGCTTACCCACGGGATCGATTAGAACATGGGAGGAGATGACCAGAAAATTTCTTGATAAATATTTCTCCTCAGTTAAAACGGGCAAGTTTAGAAGAGAAATTTATAACTTTTGCCAGAAAGATATGGAAACTACTTTTGCTGCATGGGAGAGGTTTTAGGAGATTGTAAGTGTCAACATAGAGGAATTGAACTCTGGATGCAACTCCAGGACTTTTGGGATGGATTGACACCAGCCTCACGTAGAACATTGAGCAATGCAGCTGGAGGCATGTAGGTGAAGAAGATTCCAGAAGAGATAGTTACAATTCTTAATGAGCTATTTGAAGATGCAAATCAGTAGCCTTTTAACAGTGCTGAAATAAGAAGATCGACTGGTGTTCACCATGTTGATGCTAATACATCTGTGCAGGTACAACTTGATGTTATGGACAAAGAAATATGGAAGCTGACCTTATCCTCGATACAAAATGAGCCTCATGCAGCTTGTGATATATGTGGAATAGGACACCTACTCATGAGTGCCAAGCCTTAATTGAGGAAGTGAATGCTGTGGGGAACTGTAATTTTAATGCAATGGGACAGAAGCTCCCCCGTTTTTCATGGAGTTCATCTGGGGGTGCTACAAATGCGTGGCAACAAAACAACCCCAAATTTCAGGACAAGGAGCTCCTGGTTTTTGAATCAGCCGAGGTAGCAATTTCAGCCTCAATAGCCTAATCAGCCTGGTCTAGAAGATCTTATGAAGGCCTTCATTGTGAAAACTGCTGAAAGATTTGAAATACAAGGGGCAGCAATTCGAAATTTGGAGAAGCAAGTGGGATATACTGCAACAATATTATCTGAGAGGGATCCAGGAACCCTCCCCGCTGATACAGAAAAGAATCCCAAAGAAATGGTGAATGCTGTGACCTTGAGAAGTAGGCAAGCGTTGAAAGATCCCACCTCGATCTAGAAAGATGTGATACTTGCAAAAGAAAGGGGGGAGCAGCTGAAAAGTGATGACGACAAGAAGAAGAAAGGCCCGATGAAAACTGAGAAGAAGAAGAAAAAGGAAGAAAATCAAGAAAGAGAGTAACCTAAGGAGAGCCAGTATATGCATGTTTTACCCTTCCTCAAAAGCAAAGTGGAGAAAAGCTGGACAAGCAGCTTGGGAGATTTTTGGATGCGCTAAAACAGGTTCATGTAAATTTTCCATTCACAGAAGTGCTCTCACAAATGCCTGCTTATGCCAAATTCTTGAAGGAGATCCTTACAAAGAAAAGGAAATAGAGGAGACCTCGGTGGTGAAGCTCATAGAGCATTGCAATGCGATATTGCAAAACAAACTACCAAAAAAGGGTGGAGATCCAGGGAGTTTTACTATACTTTTCTCATTAGGAATATAAAGTTTGATAAGTCTTTATGTGATTTTGGTGCCTCAATTAACTTAATGCCTCTATCTATTTATAGAAAACTAGAGAAGGAGATTGGAGAGATGAGGTCGGTGCCAATATCTTTGCAGCTGGCAGACCAAACGACTATAACACCCAAGGAGATAGTGCAAGATATGTTCGTTCGGGTGGATAAGTTCGTATTTCGTGTGGATTTTATAGTGGTGAATATGGAGGAGAACAAGGAGGTCCCCTTCATCCTAGAAAGACTATCTTAGCAATGAGTAGAGCTATATTGGATATACACGAGAGAAAACTCATTCTTAGAGTGAGTGAGGAGACTGTGACGTTTAAGATGGATGTAGAAAAGGGGGTGCAAAATGAAAAACCTGCTGCAAGTGTTGAGTGGAAAGTGAAGGGCTCAAAAGAGAAGGTTGCACTGAGTGAGAAAGATAACTGTGGGGTGTACCCCGAAAAGGCTGAGAAGAAGCTATCGGCATGGATGTGTGCATTGGTTTGGGCACGAGGAATGAAGCGCGAGTTCGACTCAGATCTCGACTAGACGTTCAAGGAAGTTTCCTTTATCTTATACTTTTTAATTGTGTGTCATGGGGACATGTCATCACTTAAAGTGTGGGTGGGGGATATTTGTATGTATGTATTTATATTAGTTTTCTTTTTGTTAATTTTAGTAGCTAGAGATAGAAAGAAATTTTATTAAAAATAAAACATAAAATTTTTAAAATTTTTGATTTTCCCCTATGATGGATATCATTCGACAGGTTTCTTGAGGGATTAATGTTGAAAGAAAAAGAAAAAAGGATTTTCTTTTGTTAGGTAGTTGAATCCCCCTTGGTTTTTGTTTGTGACGCGGCTCTTTTCCAAGGGTTTTGTTTGAATCAGGTGTAGTTAGTTTTCATTTTTGTTAGGATTAGGAAACCTTGTGCTATGATCTGAATGGAAGGCAATATCTCTTGACTCTATTATACCTTGAGAATAGTGAGTGCTTTAGTGTGACTCTTAGGCTCAGTTTTTGACTCTTGTATAAGTATGTTAAATTGTATGATCTTAACTTTGCCTAACTGCTTTGAATAGAGTGTTTTGATGAGTCTCATCTTGAGTGAGTTATGTGCCCTCTGTGTGTGAGGTTTTGTGTTATTCTGTGCATTGCATTTGATGTCGAGAACTTGCCACGTGTGTTTGCAAAGAGGAAAAGTAGTTTTATTCAGTCTTGGAAGTGATAAAGGCATTTCTTTGTTGAGCCAGTTATATGCTTTTACCCATCTAATTGTTATGTATCATAGTTAACTCCGTTAAGCCTGTAATCCTGTTTCTTTGGCAACCACATTACAAGCCCTACCCATTTGTTTGAATTAACCATCTATTTGAACCTTGTACCTCTCGTGGGCACTTAAAATTGTTATGAACTTTGTAAAAGTTGAAGTGTGGAGTGGTTAGTTTGGCTTTTGAGTGGAACTAATGAAATAAGGAGAAAGGTGCACTGTATTGAAAAAAGTAAGAGCCACTTGAATTGAAAAAAAAAAAAAGTAGTTGTATTGTCGTGAAGAAAAGATAGTCATTGATAGTGGTAATTCTTGATGTAATTGTGCTTAAAGAAGTAGGGAGTTGATGTATATTGATGTGAAGGTGGAGTTATGGTTTGACATAAGTGCGGGGTTTTGAATGATTAATTGTATGTATTAAAGTGTTTAGGGAGGTGTAGTCACTCTTATATCCAAATGTATCCTACCCATCCCGTAGCTTACATTAGAACCAAATAAAGTCCTACTTGATCCTTGACTGAATGAGCTCAATTAGTAGAGTAGTATACTACAAGCAAGCCTATGGTACGTCTTTTGTGGCACATGAATATTATTTCTGAGAGTGAGTGAATTCTTTCTATCTTGAGTTCCTAATTGTTCTTAAATTCTATTACGTGTGGAACTACTCTTTATTGTTGTGTGAGGGCACTTGATTCATGAAGGAAAGGTAATGTGATTGACTTCTTTGTTAGAGTAAATGAGCGAGTTGTGAAAAGTTTATGGTGCTTTTTAGTCAAATTTTGAGGCTAGGATGTTACGATATTGTACTTAATCTATTTTAAATATTCTTGGTGTGATGAGTTATGAGAGATGTTTAAAACGACCATGTCTATATGAAGCGTAGTTTGATTGCTCGAGGACGAGCAATGGTTTAAGTGTGGGGTGTTGATGGTAGGCTATAAATACGTATTTTAGTCGCTTATTACACTCCAGTTCACTGCACTTCACTCATTTTGAGCTTTAATTGATAATGTTTTGCACTTATTGTGTGTTTTATGCCTTTAGGAGTGATTCCGAGTGATTTAGATGTTGCAGAGCTAATTCGAGCTACTTGGAGCTTTGAAGTCTGAGTAAAGCCCAAGGGATTAAGCAGGGATGTGTTGGGGGGGTCGAGGACCAAGTCTGGACGTCAAAAATTGAGATTTGATCCGTACTCTAAGAAATTCCCACTGTCGCGGCGCGTGGGACGGCACGTGGGGTGCCGTGCTTGTGCAATTTCCTGTTGTCTGTCAGAACTTAGCTCTCTGAATTTCCTCACTAATGCCCCGCATGGCGCGTCGTCCCATGCGGCGTGTGCACTCTTTAAAGAGTTATTTTCCTATTTCGGTTAGGAGAAGGTGGTTTCGTCTAGGCCCGACCCTGTGAAGGTGGAGTTATGGTTTGACATAAGTGCAGGGTTTTGAATGGTTAATTGTATGTATTAAAGTGCTTAGGGAGGTGTAGTCACTCTTATATCCAAATGTATCCTACTCATCCGTAGCCTACATTACAACCAAATAAAGTCCTACTTGAACCTTGGCTAAATGAGCTCAATTAGTATAGTACACTACGGGCAAGACTATGGTACGCCTTTTGTGGCACATGAATGTTGTTTCTGAGAGTGAGTGAATTCTTTCTATCTTGAGTTCCTAATTGTTTTTAAATTCTATTACGTGTGGAACTACTCTCTATTGTTGTGTGAGGGAACTTGATTCATGAAGGAAAGGTAATGTCATTGACTTCTGTGTTAAAGTAAGTGAGCGGGTTGTGAAAAGTGTGTGGTGCTTTAGAGTCAAATTTTGAGGCTAGGATGTTACAGTATTGTACTTAATCTGTCTTAAATATTCTTGGTGTGAATAGTTACGAGAGATGTTTAAAAATGTCGTGTCTATGTGAAGTGTAGTTTGATTGCTCGAGAAAGAGCAATGGTTTAAGTGTGGGGTGTTGATGGTAGGCTATAATTACATATTTTGGTCGCTTATTGCACTCTAATTCACTGCACTTTACCCTTATTGAGCTTTAATTGATAGCGTTTTGCACTTATTGTGTATTTTATGCCTTGTAAGAGTGATTCCAAATGATGTAGATGTTTCAGAGCTAATTCAAGCCACTTGGAGCTTTAAAGTCTGAGTAAAAGCCCAAGGGATTAAGCTCGGGGGTCGAGGGCCAAGTCCTTGATATCGGGATCTGCCCATTATACTCGCCTTCATACAGAGCCTTCCTCGTCCAGAGAAGTACATCTTGAATCAAACCAAACTGCTAGAGAACTCGTAGGGGTGCATTGTAACGACCCGACCGGTCATTTTAAGCTTTGGCATTCCATTAAGTGGTTTGAGACTTTGAGTAGCTTCATATTATGTATTATGACTTACGTGTATGGTTGGTTTCAGTTTTCGAGTGGTTCAGGATCAATTTGAAAGAATGATTATTATTTTAGAAGTTTTAAGTTCGAAGAGTTGACCAAAGTTTGATTTGTGGGTTCACGGACTCAGAAAAATCGAGTTTTAATTATTCCAATAAGTTTGTATGATGATTTAGTCATTTTACTAAGAATTGGGTTGCCAGATTTTTTAGATTAATTATGAAATTGCCACTGAATTCGTATTTAAAAATCTGCATTATTTCCAAATATTTTAAACCAACATATCTCCTTCATTATGAGGTCAAATGGAGTGATTCAAAAGCCTAACTTGACTGAAATTTCACGAGAAATCCATTGGAGTCATCAAAAGTGAGCTTCAGGATCATTTGGCATAAGAAACAAGGCAGAATAGCTGGACATTTTTAGCTATTAATGTTATTGAAGTTTTTCTCATTTTGAAAGTTTGGGATTGAGAGAATTCAAGGATGTTATTCAAGTTTCTTCCATGGGGTAAGGTCTAAATCATAACCTAAGTATTTTTCTTTGATTCATTCCCTTGGTTTAAGCTTTAATCCATGATTTTAATTGAAAACCCATTTTTTTTTCTTTTTCAAATCCACTAGGCAGCATGCCTAGTGTTAGTTTTCATATATATAACATAAAGTACAGAAATAGAGGGGGACATAAACCTTACCTCCTGATAGAAAAGATGTACATTCTTGGTCATCCAAACTTGATGACCAAGTAAGCCTAAATAGCTATGATGGGTTAGACCTAAGATGATGTAATGATTGTCTATCTTATAACATCGATATACAATCATATATACAAAAATAGTGTGAAGTGAATCTAGGTCAACTATACAAAAAAGTACGTGTGTTCCTAAATCTACTAAGTGAATGATTGAAAATAGTATCCCCCCTGTACGATAGGATCTATTTCTAGCAAAAGGAGTATCTTCTAAGTGATGTGTCATAAAACAGAGATAGCAATCTTCAGTTTTGCTTTGGCACTGATAGCAAAGAAAGCAAAGTTGAAGATGACTAGCAAAAGAGGGCCATATAACTGGGGAATGGTGCTGACAGTGTTTGATGTTCTGAATCCATACTAGCATGGTTGGCTTGTCTCGTGTGCTTCTGAGGCTGATGCATTCCTTAGAATCTTCATGTATATGTGTGTGCTGCTTCTGAGTTTCTTGTGCTTCTGAGTGTTGTAGCTTCTGATGAAAAGATGGTTGTTTATCCATCAAGCTGTTGCTGTTGCTACTATTGTTGTGGAGGTATTGTGTTTCTGTGTGTTGTGGCTTCAGCTGGGATAGTGATTATGTTTCCTTCATGCTGCTGCTGCTGCTGCTGTTACCACTGCTGCTGTTGCTGGTACTACTGTTGCTGTTGTTGTTGCTGTTGCTGTTGTTGCTGCTGCTATGATTGCTACTGCTGTTGCTTTTGCTGTGCTTGTGAGAGAGCTGCACTTGTTTCTGTTGCTGAGTTGGTGGGTGCCTTATGCTGCTACTGTCGCTGTTGCTGGGGGGTGTGTACTGCCTGCCTTGTGCTTGTGAGCAGGCTGCACTACAGTGTATGCTTGGGTGTCCTGGTGTAG
The DNA here is from genome assembly GCA_002018475.1 of Nicotiana obtusifolia. Classification (NCBI taxonomy): domain Eukaryota; kingdom Viridiplantae; phylum Streptophyta; class Magnoliopsida; order Solanales; family Solanaceae; genus Nicotiana; species Nicotiana obtusifolia. The sequence goes on from MCJB01017090.1 coordinate 117,863, forward strand.
CTGCATCTTCTGCTGAAGTAATGATTGTGTATCCTTCTTACTGCTGCTACTGCTGATGTTGTTGCCACTACTGCTGCTGAAGTGATGATTGAAAATCCATTTAATTCTTTAAATCAAGACCTAAGGTTATGTCCTAAATTGTAAACATTAAAAATGAGTTAGAGGCATTTATTTTTTGATTCCTTTTGGAATTTTGTTCATCTATATTAGGAGAGCAACATACTTGAATTTGGTGAGTTTTGGAGGAGTATTTCGGGAGTTATGAGACCCAACTGGTGGGGATTGGACTCTTGGGTTATGAACACTCAAGAGCGATGTTTTGGCGAATTGGTTGAGCTATCAGACTCCGATTGAGTCAGTTTTTGTTCGTGTGAGCTTGTATTGGTTCGGGATTCACTCGGGTAAGCTTAGATTCGGAATCCGAGGCGGCCCCGCTGTTGACTTTTGTTGACTTTTTGGAGAAAATGTAAATATCATAGCTCTATTTATTGTAATTGGTTTCTCTTGCATTGTTTTATTTTATTAAATTATTTTTTGGTTAGATTTGAACCGTGTGGAGGCAAATTTTAGGGAAAAAGCTATTTCGGAGGGTTGAGTTGGCCTAGTTGAGGTAAGTGTCTTGCCTAACTTTTTGTGGGGGAACTATCCCTTAGGATTTGTTTTGATTGATTCATTTGTGCTATGTGAAAGCCGTGTACGCAAGGCGACGAGTGGGTACACGGGTTGTACGTGGTATTTGGCCGGTTTAGGCTACTTAGACTATTTTCCATGCTTTAGTTGGAATGCCATATCATGTTCTACATTTTCTTAGTTAATCTATTCTTGTTTGTGTTAGTCTATCCTTACATGCCATAATTGACTTGTTTAAAACTTGTTCTACATCCTACTTGATAAGTTGCTCTCATGCCTTAGTTGAATTTGATGCCTCTTTTATTGTTACATGTTATCTCTTCATTGTTAATTATTATTATTTGAAGTTATTATTCGTGATATCTCCTTCATTCTTGATTATCATTACTTGAAGTTATTGTTCATGTTATCTCTTTCCTTGTTGATTTCCACTATTTGATGTCATTGTTATACATTATCTCTTCCATTGTGAGTCATTCTTATTTAATATCATGGTTATACATTATCTCATTGTTGAGTTGTTGGTGTTGAGGTTGTGAAGGCCGTTATCATGTTGAGGCGAAATTGTTATTGTCAAAACATCTTCCTTGTTGGATATTTTACATTCATTATTTTTGTTGATGTTGTTGTACTCGTTATGGTGGAGCCATGGGCTATTGTTGTGGAAACATTGATATTTTTGATTGTTGGCAAATTTTGATATATGGGCACTTGTGGTACGAATGTTATTGTAATGTGATATTGATGCGCATGCGGCAATATAAGGCTTGGGGTTCATGTTCATGAGGCGGTAAAAGTCGGGACTTATGTGCGTGTTGCTTGTAGGGGAACTACATGAAGCCACGTGGCATCATAAGACGGGCTAAAGTGCGTGTAGCTATTTCGGAAAAACTATTTTCAAAACCCATTTCAAATGTAAGGCTCACGCGGCGGTATTAGGAAACATTATGATTGAAATTGTGAAGTGTGAATACGAGGTTGTACCTCTATTGTGATTTTCATTGTACATTCCATGTTGGGATAACTTGTTGATTTGAACGGTCATCGTTCTTCCTTCAATCATTCATCAACATTTTGATTGTGTTTGGTTATTCGTTGTTATCTTGGTGTTGGAACGATTGTGGTTTCTTGTGTGAGTCATGCATTCGACGTGATTTATTATGTTGCTTTAACATGCCAATCTGTGCCTCTGTTATAACTTGGTGAATTGATTATCAATGTGAATTTAATTGCGTAGAGTCACTATATCATATTCTGTTGAGGTGGTAACATAATGAGTTAAATAAAATAATTACTAACATGCTTTATTTTATGTGCTTCTTAAGATAGAACTAGTTATCTCACTCGGTGACTTATTACTCTAAATAGTTGTCGCACTTTCACTATAATTGGGTTCTCAAATGATACTCATCACCTTGTTAGATGTTTACCTTACTTAAAATTGTTATCATGTTTTTTTTAACAAATTCTATATAAAATTCGTTTATTTAACTTATGTTTTTCTTTGTTTAAAAATGATAGTTTTACTCAATTTTATTGATTTCTAAACTAAATCCATCTTATACTCTATTTCATACAAATTGTATATTATCTTACTTTACTTGATTTCTAAATTAAACTCATTATTTCATTTGACACCTTACCTTATTCAAGATTGTTATTATGTTTTATGATATCTAAATATATCTTTCGTTCATCTAAATTAATATTTATCACGGTTGCAAAGTACATGGTAGCACGTGGGCTTTGCTGTGCGAAGGTAATTGTTATTGTGGGCACGGGGTGCCATATGTGTAAGATTTGAAAATTATGGTTCATGACTTGTGGTTTATGAGGTGAGGTGCCTCGGGGTAATTCTTGTTGTAAGTCCATGCGTCGGGAGCCGTTTGATTATTTGAGTTGTCACCCGTTCTTTTCCTTATTTAAGTTTATTTACATCTCATCGGTGTTCTGATTATGTTGTTTCTTTATTACTTATTTACTACTTGCTACCATTTATGTTTATATTACTTCATTGTTGGTTGTAAATCAATAATTTTTTCGACGTTGGTCTTACGTTGATGTTCTTTTCCATTGTTATCTTATGTATATCTTGAACAAGTTTCTATGTCTAGTAGGTGTCTTGACCTGGCCTCGTCACTACTCTATCGAGGTTAGGCTTGATTTTGGGTACCGTTGTGGTGTTCTCATGCTACACTTCTGTACGTTTTTGTGCAGATCCAGGTATTCTGATTGTGCTGTTGAGAGTTGCGTCTATGCGACAGGAGAATTCAAGGTATACCTGCTTGACGTTCGCTGGCCTCGGAGTCGCCATCTTACTTCATTATGCTACTGTTAAATTGTAATTCAAAATAGTATTGTGCTTAGAAATTCTAGTATGTTTTAGTAGTGTTATGGCTCCGTACTACCGATTTTGGGAAATGTATAACTATTAGACGCTTGCGGAAATGTATGTCATTTAATAGTTTGTGATTAATAATTAAATAGTTCAATTTTCTTATTAAATCTGCATGTGTTAGGCTTACCTAGTCTTAGAGACTAGGTGCCATCACGATATCCTAAGGTGGGAAATTAGGGTTGTGACATGCATATGGCTGAATGCCTTCGAGTCTTATCAGCTCAATGAAATACTTCTGGGGTGTCCTTAGAATTGCCCTGCCGCTCAGCCACGGTGGCTTCCAGTTTATCCTTTCCCGCTCAAGTTGGTCAGCATCTCTCTCCATTCATCCTGTCTGTGCGGGGAGACCCAATGCCTCATTCTCTCATTGTGACTCTGAATCATATTTCTAACGCTCACAAGTAATCAATCGTGGCCTCTTATTGAAAGAAGTGTTCCCATGGCCCATATTTGGAGTAACAAGTTGCAACCTTTGAAGAAATCGTACCCCCGGGAACATACAAACAGTGCTATGAGAATTTCTGCCAATACATAGGCACCATGGTGGCTTGGATAGATCTGGAAAGAGCGAAAGAACCCTTAACATAGTTTGAATGGAGGCTGACAGCTGAGCCCACTCTGGCCTCGCGGGGCGGGCCCTTACGGTTGCTAGCTGGATCTACCATAGCTTATGGCTATAGCAATGGGAGGGTTGCCTCAAAACATTGCCAAGACCATAGGAATCAAGTTGATGTTGATCCGTCCTCTCCTTTGTTGGAAAACCAGCAACCCTAACAGCGCCAAAGAGAAGGTTTTTGGATGGAGACTTTCCCAGGTTGCCTGATCACATTGGAACTCTCCCACATACCATTCGTAGCTCTCTCGATGTCCAAACCTGTCGAATAGTGGGTCTAGGCTTACCCATGCATCTTTAATGTTCCTCAAACTCTAACTACTTGCCAGACCCAAAGCATCGAGAAACCTGTAGCCGGGCATAGAAACCGGTAGTATCGGCTTTCTCTCAGTCAATGGTAGCTCTGTGAAGCTGGTAAACTTCTTCCAATGTTGGAACCAATTCACAATCAAAGAAATTGAAAACCACTTTGGCCGGATCCAAGAATTCTATCAGCAAACCGGTAAGCACCCTATCGGCCCGGATGATCAGTAAGGTGGTCAATGCTCCTAGGTGCGTCCTGATTTCGTCTCCATGCTCTTGGCAAATATTCTTCCACCATTGCTTTAGCTTCTGCGGTGCTCCTATGACCACATTGATTTCGGGGATGTTCTGGTTGATTTCCATTTCTGAAGAAGGTAGGAAACTGTTTTGATAAGTGTTTTGCTTCGAATCTTTAGTGTCTTATCATGATTGGTTTGTCGTTCCACAAAAGTCATGTCGTTGGGCGCATGACCCGTAGACATTAAGTTGGCTTTCCTAATTGTGTATTTATTTGCAAATTCTTGACTAGTACTACAGAGATCACTTAGTTAATAACCGTTGAGGTTCAAGTTTTACTACTCGACGCAGGAGATTTAATATAGTATTTATTATGATGTGATTGTGTATATGTGACGTGGCCACCACCTGTTGGAGTTAGAGATCGATTAGTGATTAGGTATGAAGATTTTGTATTCTTAAGGTTTAGAGTGTCGATTCTCGTAGAGCCAAACTATCCCTTCATTGCGGACTGTGGAAGTGTGTTCAGGATTTGACAGTTGATTCTGTGTATCATTGACATGGTCACTATGGACTTTTAGAAGGATATTTACCTATTTTGGAATAATCCAAATTGGTTTTTTAGCCCATTGATAGGCCTAATGAGAATGTGTATTCAATGCTGGATTGGTTTGCATACTCAACACAACATTTTTGCTATAGTGTGACATCGGGTGGACTTGATCTTATTCGCACCCTGATTTATCCATGTGTTACTATCTTATGCTATGATGGGTTGTTAGATAACTTGATTATTCGCACGCATGTTGTGGCCTTGTTTAGGCTTTGTGGTGTTATTTGAGCGAGATGACTCTTGAGATGTTGATTTGCTTGGTGCACCTTAGTCGATGTATTATGCTATCTGTTTCCCCATGGTTATGTTTATGCATTTTATGTGCTCGTTTTTTATACACATGTATTTAATGAGCATAAGAATTATGGCTTGATGGGTATCCCTATGTGGATTAATGTGTTTTGATCGGGTTACGCACCACAAAGGAGTTATATGGGATACCATTCCTTGTGTTTATTTTGTGTGTTTTATTTTCCCTTTGTAGGATGAGTTCATAACATTATTCTTGTATTGTTATATCTGTTAAACTTTTTAGAAAGCTCTCCTATTTGGTTCTCTTTCCATTATTGGTCATATTCGAGATGTCCGGTTATAGCACGTTTGGTGCACTGGTCATGTCACGTGAGGTTCTAGATTGTATTTGATGTGGCATATAGGTTGAGTAGCTTGTACCGGGTGAGATGAGTTTATTGAACCTTAAATTTTTGCAATCGGATTTGTATAAGGTGTGTTTAGAAGAAGACGACTATCAGTCAGTTTGGAATTTGGCAATGGCTCTTGCCCGGTGAGAGAACTCCATGACTTGTTAAATTGATGGTAGTTATGAGTTTCTACATGTTTTTTCTTCATTAGCAGTGTTGCGAAGGTTTGGCATAGGGTTTTATTGGATATTAGGTATGTTAGCTATATTGAGTTTGGCAATGATCAGCTGTTGCGGTCTGGAGATATGGCCATAGACATGTGAGTCATGGGGCACATCATGTGGTTACATCTTGGAAGTAAATATATAACTTGATGCACCTTGTAGGGACTAATAATATATATATATATATATATACACACACACACACACACACACAAAAAAAAAAAATCATATCTTAGAGGGGGTTTCAGATGCTGAAATTCGGTCCCAAGACTTATGGATTATTGTTGAAGGGAATCTTCAGTCCGGATGGTTTTAATTGGTTTATATGGATTGATATGGAATGAGATCTCTCATTATATGTGCATGATGAGCTTATGTAGTTATTTGACAGCTTTGAGATGACTCTTGGCATGTTCGAGTGTGAATGTATATTTAAGTGGAGGAGAATCTAATGATTCGACCGGTCGTTTTGAGCTTTGACAGTCCATTAGGTAGTTTGAGACTTTGAGTAGTTTCATATGATTTATTACGACTTGCATGTATGGTTGATTTTGAATTTCGAGAGGTTTGAATTTGATTTGGAAGAGTGATTCTCATATTTAGAAGCTTTAAATTAGAAAAGTTGACTAAGGTTTGATTTTTGAATAAACGATCTTGGAATCAGGATTTGATGGTTTATATGGTAATTTTGGATTGGCGTGTGTCCGAATTTAGTTTCGGAGGTTCCTAGAAGATTTTAGCGCTAAGTTCTTAAGCTTGACCGAGAGTTAACTTTGGAGTTGTCGAACTCCGATTATGATTTTGAGACCTTGTATAGGTTCATTTAGCTGATTGAAACTTGTGTGTGAAGTTTGGTTATGATCTAAAATATTTAAGCATGATTTGGACGCGTTCGACGTAGTTTGAAAGTTTGAAAGTTAAGAAAAGAATTCTGATCTTTGATTCTTGATTGTAGATGTTATTGGGTGTATTGAGCTGACGAGCGAGCTTATATGAGGTTGTTACGACCCGGCCAGTCGTCTTGTGTATTTGAGCCCCATTTTCCCTTTTGAAGCTTCCCCTATGAGTATTTGTGGTTATGTGATTTGCGGGGATGATTGATTTAGTTTCAGGGAGGTTTTAAATTGATTTGGAACATTTGGTTCTTAGTTTGGGAGTTTAAGCTGGAAGGGTTGACTGAGATTTGACTTTTGTAAAAAAACCCCAGAATGGTATTTTGATGGCTCTAATAGGTTCTTATGGTGATCTTGGACTTAAGCGTATGCCCAAAAGGATTCAGAGGTTCCTAGGTTGATTTGGCTCTTTTTGACTAAAGTTGGTGATTTGAAGGTTTAAAATTTTTCTATGTTTGACCATAGGTTGACCTTGTGGCTATCAGGTTTGTATTTTGGTTTCGGGATTTGGAATAGGTCCGTTTTGTCATTTGGAACTTACGTGCAAAGTTTAGTCATTCCGAGTTGGTTTGGTAAGCATCAAATGCTTGGTTGTGATTTTAAAAGTTCTTGAGTTTCATTGTGATTTCTATACGTTTTGGTGTTCGATTCGTGGTTTCGGATGTTATTTTGGTGTTTTGAGTTTGCGAGCGAGTTCGATATGATATTTTTAGACTTGTGTGGATGTTTGGTGTGGAGCCCGGGGGTATCAAGTGAGTTTCGAACTTGTTTCATACCATTGGAATTAAGTTACAGATTGTTGGTGTGTTGGTACTGCAGTTATCGCAAATGCGAGCACCAGTTCGCAATTGCGATTATCGCAATTGCATAGTGATCAAGGGGTGTCAGGTATCGCAAATGCGACGCCTTGACCGCAATTGCGAAGGGGGATCTAGGCTTGGCGTGTCCCTCTTGTGACATGGGCTGACTTCGCAAATGCGAAGTTTGTGTCGCTTTTGTGATATTCCCTAGGCATATCAGGCATTGCATTAGCGATCACCTGGTCGCATTTGTGAGGGGACACATTTGCGAACCCCAGGTTGCAAATGCGACCAGGGATTTTGGGACTTAGTCTCATTTTATCACATTTTGAGCCCTAGACTCGGTAAGAGGCGAGTTTAGGAGGGGATTTTCACACAAAACTATTGCATAAGTGATTTTGACTCAGTTTTGAATTTATAACATGATTATTTATGAATTTTAACATCAAAATTATGAGATTTGAATGGAATTTTTGACTATGTTTTGAAAAATAAAAATTTGATATTTGAGAGTCGATTTGACTTGGATTTGAAAATCAATCACATATATAGACTTGTGGGGTTATGGGTAGTCGAGATCTACCCCCGACCCAGGTTTTGACCGGCGAGCTCGGGGTTGAATTTTGTTGACTTTTTTAAAAATTGGTAAAGATCTTAAATTTACTAATTTAAATTGAATTTTCTCGCATTATTTGAATTATTGAGTCGTTTTTCGCTAGATTTGAGCCGCACAGAGGCAAGTTTCAAAGAAATAGCATTTTTAGAGTATTTATTAGGGCTATTTGAGGTAAGTTTCTTGCCTAACTTTGTGTGAGAAAATTACCCTTAGAATTTGGTCTAAATTGCATTATTTTTGCTATGTGAAACGACATGTACATGAGGTGACGAGCGTGCACACCAGTGTATGTGTGGAAATGACCGGATTAGGCCTTAGGCTATTAATATGACTTGAATTGGGGTTGTTTCTTATATGCAACATGTTTTGTTGTTTAATACTCCCCACACTCTTACTTTATTGTTCTGATTCTTGTGCACATTGTTGTTGAGTCGTGGGCTATATCTTGATGTGACTTATGTATTGCTGTTTGGTGATATTGTAGCACATGTGTACGTATTGTGCGAATTAACTGATGTTGTGTGAATGAGATGCACATGCAGCGACATACGGAGGCATTTCATTGTGGTGTGCATGCGGAAAGATAATGTGGCTATTTATGTGCATGCGGTGACATAAGTGTAAAGACCCGATTGGTCATTTTGTGTAATTGCACCCCGTTACCCTTTTTATGCTTCACACATGTGTGTTTATGATTTTATGACTTGCGGGGTTCGCTAGTTTCGTTCCAAAAAGCATTCTAGTTGTTTTGGACCCTTTGATTCTTGACTTAGAAGTTTAAATTAGAAATGTTGACCAAACTTTGACTTTTGTAAAAATGACCTCGGAACTGTGTTTTGATGGCTCCGATAGCTTTGTATCATGATTTCGGACTAGGGCATATGCCCGAAATTGATTTCGAAAGTCTGTAGGTTGATTTGTATTATTTTTCAAAATTTTGCAATAAGAAGTGAAAGGTTTGACTATAGGTTGACTTTTAGCTATCGAGTTCAGAATTTTATTTTGCGACTTGGAATAGGTCTGTTATGCTATTTCAAACTTGCCTGCAAAATTTGATACCATTTGGAGTTGATTTGATATGATTCAGACGTTTAGTTGTAGTTCTAGAGATTCTTGAGCTTTACTTTGATATTCATGCGTTTTAGGGTTTTAGATGTTATTTTTGTGTTTTGATCGTGCGAGCGAGTTCGTATGATATTTTTATACTTGTGTGGATGTTTGGTCTGGAGCCCCGAGGGCTCGGATGAGTTTTGGATATGTTTCAAAATGCATTGCATTGAAAATGAACTGCTGGTGCTGCTGATGCTCAGGTATCGCAATTGCGAGCACCAGCATCGCAATTGGGAAGGTGACAGTGGGAGCTCAGATGTCGCAATTGCCACTACATCTTCGCATTTGCGAAGTTTGCTGGCATTTGACATGGTTCATATTTGCAAACATTTGTTCGCATTTGCGATGATGTCCAGTTCGCAATTGCAAGAGGAGGTTCTAGCAATTGCAATAGCAATTGCAATTATTCATGAGGCTGTCAGGGTTCACAAATGCGAGCCCTAATCCGCAATTGCAAAGGTTTGCAAATGCGAACCCTATGTCGCAAATGTGAAAATTGCAACTGGTACAAAGGGCTGGGTGACGGGATTTTTCAAACATTCTCTCATTTTTTAACCCTAGACTCTATAGGAGGCGATTTGGAGAGGGAATTTTCATCTACAACCTTTTGGTAAGTGATTCTAATCTATTTCCAATCATATTCCATCAAAATATCTTATATTTTAACATCAAAATCATGTGAATCAAAGTGAAAATTTGTGAACAAAAAGAAGAATTTGAGTGTTGAGAGTCGATTTGGACTCCGATTTTGAATCTAATCACATATATGAACTTGTGGGGTCATGGGTTGTCGAAATCTACCATTAGACCCGGGTTTTGACCGGGCGAGCCCCGGGTTGACTTTTGTTGACCTTTTGGAAAAAGAGTAAAGATCTTAGCTTTATCTATTGTAATTGATTTCTCTTACATTATTTAATGATATTAAGTTGATTTTGGTTGGATTTGAGCCGCGTGGAGGCAAATTTTAGGGGAAAATCTATTTTTGAGGGTTGAATTGGCCTAGTTGAGGTAAGTATCTTGCCTAACTTTGTGTGGGGGAACCACCCCTTAGGATTGTTATTGATTGGTTCATTTCTCTTATGTGAAAGCCGTGTGCGCAAGGTGACTAGTGGGTACACGGGTTGTACGTGTTATTAGACCGGTCTAGGCTATTTATTCTCCTTCCATTCCTTAATTTAATTGTCATATCATGTTCTAAATTCGCATAGTCAATCTATCCTTACTTGTGTTAGTCTATCCTTTCATGCCTTAAAATGATTTTGTTAACACTTGTTCTACATCCTAATTGATAAATTGCTCTCATGCTTTAGTTGAACTTGTTGCCTCTTTTATTGTTCATGTTATCTCTTTCATTGTTGATTATCATTATTTGAAGTTATTGTTCATGTTATCTCTTTCATTGTTGATTTCCACTTTTTAAAGTCATTGTTATAAGTTATCTCTTTTATTGTGAGTTAGTCTTATCTAATATTGTGGTTATACATTATCTCTCTCATTGTTGAGTTATTTGGTGTTGAAGTTGTGAAAGTCGTTAACACGTTGAGGCGAAATTGTGTATTATGGAGACATCTTTCTTGTTGAGCATCTTACATTTATTGTTGTTATTGATATTCTTGTACACGTTACGGTGGAGCCATGGGATATTGTTGATACTGTTGATTGATGTCAAGTTGAGATATATGGGCACTTGAGGTGCGAGTTGTTATACTGATGTGTTATTGACGTGCATGCAGCGGTATAAGGCTTGGATTTAATGTGCATGCGCGGTATAAGGTGGGACTTATGTGCGTGTTGCTTGTAGGGGAACTACATAAAGCCACGTGGCGTCATAAGGTGCACTAAAGTGCGTGTAGCTATTTCGAAACAATTATTTTCAAAACCTATTTAAATGTAAGGCTCATGCGGCGGTAAAAGGAAAGATTATGATAGAAATTGAGAAAAGTGAATACGAGATGGTACCTCGGTAGCGATTCTTGATTTATACGAGACGGTACCTCGGTTGTGATTCTTATTGTACATGAGGCGGTACCTCGTTGTAATTCTTGTTGTTTATCTCATGTTGCAAAGAGTTTTGATGGGAACATTTCTTGTTGTTTTGTTCTTCCTTGTTCTAGCAGTTGTTTTTCGTAAATGATCATTGTGGTTCTCTTTAGTTGTTTCTTTTATGTTATTTCCATTCTTAATTTCTGGTATTAGTTCATGCTATTATCTTGTTTCGTATCGGTTATTTCTTCGATTTCCATTATTATTGGTTCTTATGTTTTCATTCTGTTTATTTATACCCTAGTAGGTGTCTTGACCTGGCCTCATCACTACTCTACCAAGGTTAGGCTTCATACTTACTAGGTACCATTGTGGTGTACTCGTACTACGCTTCTGTACATCTTTTTGTGTAGATCCAGGCACGTTTACCCATGCCAGACGTTAGAGTTGATTGAGAAGATGCTTTCAGAGACTTCACGGTATACCTGCTCCATGTCCGCAGGCCTCGGAGTTACCTTCCTTTACTTTTACTCCTGTTGTATTTTTTGTTCGGACTGTGATGTAGTAGACACTTTAGCTTACTCTGTAGAGCCGATTTTAGGAAAGTATTTGTTGAGATTTTATTTCAGGAGTTTATATTAGTTATTCAGCCTTGTTTTAGAATTTTTTTAATTATTTCTATTAAGTATTATCAAATGCTAAGCTTACCTAGTCATAGAGACTAGGTGCCATCACATCCTACGGAGGAAAATTAGGGTCGTGACAAGTTGGTATCAAAGCTCTAGGTTCATAGGTGTTACGAGTCAAGAGCAGGTTTAGTAGAGTCTTGCGGATCGATATGGAGACGTCTGTACTTATCTTCGAGAGACTACGGAACTGTTAGGAAAACTTCACTTTTTTGATTCTTTATCTTGCGAATTGGTTGACTTGCAATCCACGAGAGGCCGGGACTGGGACAGAGGCCAAGGAGGGGCATGTGGTGCAGCTAGAGCACCTACCCGAGCAGCGATAGAGGAGCCACCAGTAGCTCTAGTTGGGGTACAGGCACCCGAGGCGCCTGCTGCCACCGCAGCACTTCAGGAAACCCTTGCACAGTTCATAAGCATGTTTGGTACTCCAGCTCAGGCGGTGTTGATTCCACTTGCATCAACCACATCTTAGGCTGGGGGAGGAGCTCAGACTCCCGCAGCCCGTACCCTGGAGTAGTGGGTCAATGTTGATCAGGTCCCAGAGGTTATACCGGTACAGCCTGTTGTTCCAGTTCAGCCCGCGGTCAAAGTAGCAGCATCCAAGGAGGAGGAGCTTATACTTGAGAGGTTTAAGAAGTATCACCCTCCTACTTTCAGCGGTTTGTCTTTAGAGGATGCATATGGTTTTCTAGAGGAGTGCCACCGTATTCTCCATACAATGGGTATTATGGAGACGAGCGGAGTTGCTTTCACTACTTTCCAGCTATTAAGAGCAGCATATCAGTGGTGGTGGGTGTACAAGGAGGGTAGCCCAGCCGACATAGCTTCACTTACATGGACTTGATTTTTCAGAGTTGTGCTTGAGAGAGTTTGTTCCTCAGACCCTACATGGCACGCTGAATTTGAGAAGCTGTGCTAGGGTACATGACAATGTTAGAGTATGCTGTTCAATTCAGTGATTTGTCCAGACATGCACCTGTCTTGAATTCTACAGTCAGAGAGCGAGTCTGTCGATTCATCGAGGGGCTCAACTATGTCATTAGATTTAGCATGGCCCAAGAGTTGGAGAGATACCCCATATCAGTAGGTGGTAGAGATTTCATGGAGGTTGGAGGGTATGCGGGGCCATGAGATAGAGGACGGGGAGGCCAAGAGGCTTTGAGGTAGGAGGATTTAGTGCTGGCCACATTGCAGCTACAACCCGTCATGGTAGAGGCTATGTGAGCCATCCAGTTCACTTAGCACTTCCAGCTTCTAGTGGTGCTTCGGGTATTTCGACGTCTCAGGTTTCACACTTTGATCAGCCACTTTCTAGTGCACCTCCTACATGGGGTGCCTTCAGCAGTCAGTCTAGTCGACCAGGCCCGAGCCAGTCCCAGTAGCCACGACCACCGAGAGCTTGCTTTGAGTGTGGTGATACTCATTACATGGTTAGATACTACCCTAGACTCAGGAGGGGTGCACCTCCACAGACTACTCAAGCTCCACGGTTTCGGTCAAGCCCACAGACTTCTCAGGCCATGATCGCTACCCCAGTTGCCGCTCCACTCGTACAGCTAGCTAGGGGTGGGGGACAGGCGGGTAGAGATCAACCTAGAGGGGGATTTCATGCTAGATTCTATACTTTTCCTGGTAGGACGGAGGCAGTTGCTTCAAACGCGGTCATTATAAGTATGGTTCCGATTTGCCATAGAGTTGCATCAGTCTTATTTGATACGGGACCCACTTCTTCTTATGTGTCATCTTACTTTGCTCTGTATTTGGATATATCTCCTGATTCTTCGAGTTCTCCTATTTATATGTCCACGCCTGTAGGAGATTCTAGTGTTGTGGACCGTGTGTATCAGTCGTGTTTAGCTGCTATTAGTGGTTTTGAGACCAGAGTTGATCTATTGTTACTTAGTATAGTTGACTTTGATGTTATCGTGGGCATGGACTGGTTGTCGCCCTATCATGCTATTCTGGATTGTCACGCCAAGACGCGGACCTTCGCTATGCCAGGTTTGCATGGTTAGAGTGGAGGGGTGCATTGGATTATGTTTCAAGTAGGTTTGTGTAATTTCTAAAGGCTCAACGGATGGTTGAGAAGGGGTGTGATGCTTATCTAGCCTTTATGAGAAATGTCAGTGCTGATACTCCTATCGTTGAGTTAGTTTCGCTATTGAGAGACTTCCCTGATGTATTTCCAGCAGATCTTCTGGGCATGCCGCCTGATAGGGATATTAATTTTGGTATTGACTTGTTGCCGAGCACTCAACCCATTTCTATCCTCCATATCGTGTGGCCCTAAAAGAGTTGAAGGAGTTAAAGGAGTAGTTGCAAGAGCTGCTTAATAAGGGTTTCATTTGTCTTAGTGTGTCGCCGTGGGGTGCTCTGGTCTTGTTTATGAAGAAAAAGGATGGTTCTATGCGCATGCATATTGATTATCGGCAGTTGAACAAGGTTATAGTGAAGAACACGTATCCGTTGCCACGCATTGGTAACTTGTTTGATCACCTACAGGGTGCTACAGTGTTCTCAAAGATTTATTTGCGGTCATGTTATCATCAGCTAAAGATTCAAGATCCGGATATTCCGAAGACAGCCTTTAGGACTCGGTATGGCCATTACGAGTTCCTTATGATGTCATTTGGGCTGAAAAACGCCCCAGCAGCATTTATGCACCTGATGAACAGTGTATTTCAGCCTTATCTTGATTAATTCGTCATTGTGTTTATTGATGACATTTTGGTGTAGTCCCGCAATCGGGAAGATCATGAGCATCAATTGAGTATTGTGCTCTAGACCTTGAGAGAGAAGAAGTTGTATGAAAAATTCTCGAAGTGTGAATTCTTGCGTGATTCAATGGCGTTTTTGGGTGATGTGGTGTTGAGTGAGGGGATCAATGTAGGTCCGCAGAAGATTGAAGCAGTGCAGAATTGGTCCAGACCGTCTTCAACTATTGAGATCTGGAGTTTTCTTGGTTTTGCCAGGTATTATCGATGTTTCGTGGAGAGTTTCTCATCTATTGCTGCACCTATGACTAGATTGACCCAGAAGGGTGCTCCATTCAGATTGTCCGAGGAGTGTGAGGTGAGCTTTCAAAAGCTCAAGACTGCTTTGACTACAACCCCAGTGTTAGTGTTGCCTACGGGCTCGGGGTTTTATACAGTGTATTGTGATGCGTCACATGTTGGCCTTGGCGTGTTGTTGATGCAAGATGGTAGGGTGATTGCCTACGCATGTCGACTGCTGAAGACCCATGAAAAGAATTATCCGGTCCACGACTTGGAATTGCAAGATATTGTGCATGCATTGAAGATCTAGTGGCATTATTTATGCGGTGTCCCTTATGAGGTCTTTACCGACCAGCGGAGTTTACACCATCTGTTCAAACAGAAAGAGCTTAACTTGCGGCAGCAGAGATGGTTAGAGTTTCTTAAGGAGTATGATGTCACCATTCTATATCATCTCAGGAAGGACAATGTGGTGGCCGATGCCTTGAGTCGAAAGGCGTAGAGCTTGCACAATTTAACATATATACCGGCAGCGGAGAGGCCATTAGCTTTGGATGTTCAGGCCTTGGCCAACTAGTTTGTTAGATTGAACGTTTCGCAGCCCAGTCAAGTTCTTGCTTGCATGGTTTCTCAGTCTTCTCTACATGCTCGCATAAGAGAATGTCAGTATGACGACTCCTATTTGCTTGTCCTCAAGGACACGGTTCAGCCCGATGATGCTAAGGTGGTTTCTATTAGAGATGACGATGTGTTGCCAATGCAGGGACGATTATGTGTGCCCAGTGTGGATGGGTTACGTGAGTTGATTCTTCAGGAGGCCCACAGTTTGCAGTACTCCATTTATCCGGGTGCTACTAAGATGATCAGGATTTCATGCAACACTATTGGTTGAGAAGAATAAAGAAAGACATAGTGGAGTATGTAGCTCGGTGCCTAAATAGTCGGCAGGTGAAGTATGAGCATCGGCGGTCGGGTGGTTTGCTTCAGCGACTTGAGATTCCGCAGTGGAAATGGGAGCGTGTCACCATGGACTTCGTTGTTGGGCTCCCATAGGCTCAGAAGAAATTTGACGCGGTATGGGTAATTATGGACAAGTTGACCAAGTCGGCTCATTTCATTTCTATAGTGACTAACTATTCTTCATAGCAGTTGGCTCAGGTTTATATCCACGAGATAGTCCGACTTTATGGCGTATCGGTATCCATTATCTCTGGCCGAGGTACGCAGTTTACATTGCATTTTTCGAGAGCTTTACAGCGTGACCTAGGCACACTAGTTGAGTTGAGCACATTATTTCGCCCCCAGACGGACGGACAGTCCGAGCGCACCATTCAGATATTGGAGGATATGCTTCGTGCTTGTGTTATGGATTTCGGGGGTGCTTGGGATCAGTTCTTACCAGTTGCAGAGATTGCCTACAATAACAGCTACCAATCGAGTATTCGGATGGCTCCTAATGAGGCCCTATATGGGAGACCGTGTCGTTCTCCAGTTGGTTGGTTAGAGTCGGGATAGGCTAAATTATTAGGCACAGATTTGGTTCGAGATTCCTTGGAGAAGGTCAAGTTGATCTAGGATCGGCTTCGCACAGCCCAATCTAAATAGAAAATTTATGAAAATCGGAAGGTTCCTGATGTTGCATTTATGGTTGGAGAGTGAGTCTTGCTCTGGGTTTCACCCATGAAGGGTGTGATGAGATTCGGGAAGAAGGGTAATTTGTGTATTAGGTATATCGGACCTTTTGAGATCCTTGAGAGGATTGGTGAGGTGGTCTAAGATCTTGCATCGCCACCTAGTTTATGTGCGGTGTGTTTCTATGCTCCGAAAGTATTACGGTGATCCGTCTTATGTTTTAGACTTCAGCACAGTCCAATTGGACGATGATTTGACTTATATTGAGGAGTCGATGGCTATCTTGGACAGACAGGTCCAGAAGTTGAGGTCAAAGAATATTGCTTCAGTGAAGGTGCAATAGAGGGGTCATCCGGTCGAGAAGGCGACCTGGGAGACCGAGCATGACATGCGGAGTCGTTATCCTCACCTATTCACCACTTCAGGTATATCCTTATGCACGTACGAGGATATGCGTTTTTATTATGAGGGGGAGAATGTAACGACCCGATCGATCGTTTTGTGTAATTGCGCCCCGTTACCTTTTTTTATGCTTCACACATGTGTGTTTATGGTTTTATGACTTGTGGAGTTGGTTAGTTTCGTTCCGGGAAGCTTTCGTGTTCTTTTGGACATTTTGATTCTTGACTTAGAAGTTTAAATTAAAAAAGTTGACCAAACTTTGACTTTTGTGAAAACGACCCCGAACTGTGTTTTGATGGCTCTGATAGCTTTGTATCGTGATTTCGTTCTTTGGCATATTCCCCAAATTGATTTTGAAAGTCCATAGGTTGATTTGTATTGTTTTTCAAAATTTGGCAATATGAAGTTGAAAGGTTTGACTATAGGTTGACTTTTAGCTATCGAGTTCAGAATTTTATTTTGCGACTTGGAATAGGTTTGTTATGCTTTTTCGAACTTGCCTGCAAAATTTGATACCATTTGGAATAAGGCTCAAATGTCGCAATAGAAACTACCACTTCACATTTGCGAAGTTTACTGGCTTTTTGACATGGTTCGCATTTGTGAACATTTATTCGCTTTTGCGATGATGTCCAATTCGCAAATGCAAAGCCTCTTCTCGCAACTGCAATGATGCATGAGGCTGTCAGGGTTCGCAAATGCGAGCTCTGTTCTGCAATTTCAAGGGTTTGCAAATGCGAACCCTGTGTCGCAAATGCGATAATTGCAGCTGGTACAAAGGACCGGGAGACGGAATTTTTCAAACATTCTCTCTTTTTTGAACCCTAGACTCGGTAAGAGGCGATTTGGAAAGGGGATTTTCATCTACAAACTTTGGTTAAGTGATTCTAATCTATTTCTAATCATACTCCATCAATATATCTTAGATTTTAACATCAAAATCATGTGAATCAAAGTGAAAATTTGTGAAACCTTGTCAAGTTTCTGAAAAAAATAAGAACTTGAGTGTTGAAAGTCGATTTGGACTCAGATTTTGGAACTAATCACATATATGAACTCTTGGGGTAATGGGTAGTCGAAATCTACCATTGGGCCCGGGTTTTGACCGGGCGAGCCCTGGGTTAACTTTTATTGACTTTTTGGGAAAAAAGTAAAGATATTAACCTTTATCTATTGTAATTGATTTACCTTGAATTATTTTATGATATTAAGTCGATTTTGGTTAGATTTGAGCCATTTGGAGGCGAATTTTAGGGGAAACTATTTCCAAGGGCTGAATTGGCCTAGTTGAGGTAGGTATCTTGCCGAACTTTGTGGGGGGGAACTACCCCTTAGGATTGGTATTGATTGGTTCATTTGTGTTATGTGAAACCCGTGTACACGAGGTGACAAGTGAGTACACGGGTTGTACGTGGTATTTGACTGGTCTAGGCTATTTATACTCTTTCCATGCCTTAATTTAATTGTCATATCATGTTCTAGATTCACATAGTCAATCTATTCTTACTTATGAGTCTATCCTTACATGCCTTAAATGATTTCGTCAACACTTGTTCTACATCCTAATTGATAAATTGCTCTCATGCTTTAGTTGAACTTATTGCCTCTTTTATTATTCATGTTATCTCTTTCATTATTGATTATCATTATTTGAAGTTATTATTCATGTTATCTCTTTCATTATTGATTATCATTATTTGAAGTTATTGTTCATGTTATCTCTTTTATTGTTGATTTCCATTTTTTGAAGTCGTTGTCATACGTTATCTCTTTTATTGTGAGTTAGTCTTATCTAATATTGTGGTTATACATTATCTCTCTCATTGTTGAGTTAATTGGTGTTGAGGTTGTGAAAGTTATTAACACATTTAGGAGAAATTGTGTATGGTGGAGACATCTTTCTTGTTGAGCATCTTACATTTATTGTTGTTGTTTATATTCTTGTACACGTTGTGGTTGAGCCATGGGCTATTGTTTTGGGAACATTGATATTGTTAATTGTTGGAAAGTTGTGAAATATGGGCACTTGTGGTGCGAGTTGTTATTGTGATGTGTTATTGACGCACATGCGGCGGTATAAGGCTTGGGGTTAATGTACATGCGGTGGTATAAGGTGGTACTTATGTGCGTGTTGCTTGTAGAGAAAATACGTGAAGCCACGTGGCGTTATAAGGTGGGCTAAAGTGTGTGTAGCTATTTCGGTAAAACTGTTTTCAAAACCTATTTAAATGCAAGGCTCATGCGGCGGTATAAGAAAAGATTGTGATTGAAATTGAGAAAAGTGAATACGAGGTGGTACCTCGATTGTGATTCTTTATTTATACGAGGCGGTACCTCGGTTGTGATTCTTATTGTACATGAGGCGGTACCTCGTTGTGATTCTTGTTGTTTATCTCATGTTGCAAAGAGTTTTTGTGGGAACATTTCTTGTTGTTGTGTTGTTCCTTGTTCTAGCAGTTGTTGTCCGTATATGATCATTGTGGTTCTCTTTAGTTGCTTCTTTTATGTTATTTCCATGCTTAATTTTCGGTATTAGTTCATGCTATTATCTTGTTTCGCATTAGTTATTTCTCCGCTTTCCATTATTATTTGTTCTAATGCTTTCATTAGGTTTATTTATATCCTAGTATGAGGCCTCGTCACT
The DNA here is from genome assembly GCA_002018475.1 of Nicotiana obtusifolia. Lineage (NCBI taxonomy): Eukaryota > Viridiplantae > Streptophyta > Magnoliopsida > Solanales > Solanaceae > Nicotiana > Nicotiana obtusifolia. Next base: position 137,287 of record MCJB01017090.1, read on the forward strand.
ACTCTACCAAGATTAGGCCTCATAGTTTCTGGGTACCATTATGGTGTACTCATACTACAGTTCGGCACATCTTTTTGTGTAGATCCAGGTACGTTGCCCGTGCCGGACGCTAGAGTTGATTGAGTAGCTGCTTTCGCAGACTTCAAGGTATACCTGCTTTATGTCTGCAGGCCTCGGAGTCACCTTCCTTTACTTTTACTCCTGTTGTATTTTTTGCTCAGAAAATGATGTAGTAGACACTTTATCTTAATCTGCAGAGCTTATGAATCAGTTCCACCGGTTTTGGGGAAGTATTTGTTGAGATTCTATTTCAGGAGTTTATATCCGTTATTCAGGCTTGTTTTATTATTGATGGTAGGCTATAATCTCGTGTTTTAGTCACTTATTACCCTCTAATGTATTGCACTTTATTTGTGTTGATCTTTAATGATAGTGTTTTGCACTAATTGGGGGTCGAAAACCACGTCTGGATATCAAAAAGCAAGGAAATTTTTGTACTCTAAGAAAACCCCCACAGTCGCAGCGCGTGGGGCGGCGTGCTAGTGCATTTTCCTGCTGCTTGACATATTTCAACTCTCTAAAGTTTTCCACTAACGCCCTGCATGGTGCGTTGCCCCATGCGGCGCGCCTGTACAAATTTTACAGAGCAATTGTCCTATTTCATGCAGGAAAAGGTGTTTTCATCTAGGCCCGACACTACTTGGTATCATACATGGAAAAAAGTTATTTTTGGGACTTTTGACACATCTAAGACCTAAGGAGGCTAAGGAGTATGGAGAAGCATAAGCACAATTAATTCATCATTCAATCCTCACTCAAGACACGGGTTTGGATCGTTTTATGTTTTCCTTTACTTTAAACATATTTATGATGAATTGCTCCATATCTATGGAGTAGTTCCCCTTAGGGTTTGATGGATTTGGTGTATTGATATTTTTTTGTGGATTATAACTCTAGTTTTTATGTATTAAAGCATTTTTGGATGATTTAATTGTTGCATCTATATTCACTAGTTCATGTAATCAAGAGAGGCATAACTTGTGATATCTTTGCATTATCTTGTTGGCTGAGTTCATTAATTCTTCTTAGTAATCGAAAGAGGCTAGTTGAATTGTTGATTAAACCTAGTTAGGAGGATAATCGAGAGAGGTTCTCCTAAAGACCAATGAATTATGCATTCTGCATTTCTTCACGTGCTTAACTTGGTTCATCTCGTGAGGTTGAGAATTAATCAAGAGAGGATTTTGTACTAAACGTTTGAACTAATTATTGAGTGAATTTGAGAGATTCACTTAAACAAAAGAAGTGAATCATCTAGAGTTAGATCCCAAACAATTATCTTTCATGTATCTAATCAACCCCTCTTTCTCCCACTGATAACTTCCTTGCTTACCTTGGTTGCGATTGTCATTAGTCAATAGCTTTATATTCTTAGTTAATTGTAGTTTTAATCACATAAATCTAAATTTTTGATCATCTTGGATAGCAATCTAGCTACAATATACGATAATACTGTTTAACACCAATCCCTATGGATACAATATTATACTATACTATCTTTGACTAGCGAGCACAATTAAAGTGGTGTTTTGCGCTCGTCAAATTTTGGCGTTGTTGCCAGGGATTGGAAATCAATAGTGTTTGAAATAATTTGTAGTGCTAATTCAAGAAGTTTTTTTTTGTTTTATTTTATTTTAGTTTCCCCTTTTACGGTTGGTGTTCTTTGACTGTGCACAGGTTGCAGGTAAGAGTGGTGCATGAATCGATCTTCTGGGAAAGAATTGCTACCATATGAACTAGAAATAGAAAAACAACTACCACAGCTAAGGAAGGAAAGAAATCTCCCTGAGAATATAGAGAAGGTTGGGCAATCCTCAACCAAAGAAACTATGGCTAGAGATGATGATAATGTGGATTTGGCTGCAAGAGAGGCAGCCCAACAACGAGAAAAAGCTGCACGGGATGCTGAGGAAGCAGCTATTCGAGATGCACAAATTATCTACGAAGAAGTGATGGCGCGGAGAATAGCCCAAAATCAGCCTTTTAGTTGTAGCCCAGTTCGGAAACATAGCTCCCGATGCTGGGAGACCACTTGGTGATTACGCTAGACCGGTTTACAACCAAGGATTGTCAAGTATTAGACCATCTCCAGTTGCAGCGAACAATTTCGAGTTAAAGCAAGGGTTTCTCCAAACTCTTAAAAATTGTTGTGTCTTCAGAGGGAAGATGAACAAAGATCCAAACAACCATCTAATGGACTTTGAAGAGATTATGAACATCTTTCAATACAATGGTGTGTCACAAGATGCAGTGTACTTAAGGGCATTCCCCTTCACACTGAAAGATGATGCTAAGCAGTGGCTTCGGAGCTTGCCAACGGGATCAAATAGAACTTGGGAGGAGATGACAAAAAAATTTCTTGATAAATATTTCTCCTCAGCTAAAACGGGCAAGTTTAGAAGAGAAATACATAACTTCTACCAGAAAGATACCGAGACTGTATCTAAAGCTTAGGAGAGGTTTAAGGAAATAGTCAGAAAGTGTCAACTTAGAGGAATTGAACTCTGGATGCAACTTCAAGACTTTTGGGATGGATTGACACCGGCTTCACGTAGAACATTGAGCGATGTAGTTGGAGGCCCTTTGATGAAGAAGACTCCAGAGGAGATAGTCACTATTCTAGATGAGTTATCTAAAGATGCAAATCAGTGGCACTCTGAGAGTGTTGAAGGAAGAAGATCAACTGGTGTTCACCAGCTTGATGTTAACACATCTGTGCAGGTACATCTTAATGCTATGGCCAAAGAGATAAGGAAGCTAACTTTAGCCTTGATACAGAGTAAACCTCATGCAGCTTGTGATATATGTGGAAGAGGATACCCTACTCATGAGTGTCAGGCCTCAACTGAGGAAGTGAATGCTGTGGGGAATTATAACTTAAATGCAATGGGTCAGAGACACCCCGACTTTTCATAGAGCTCACCTGGGGGTACAACGAATGCATGGCAACAAAATAACTCTAGACCTCAGGGACAAGCAGCTCCAGCATACCAAAATCAGCAAAGGCAGCAATTTCAGCCTCACCAGCCCATTCATTCTGGCATAGAAGATCTCATGAAGGCCTTCATTCATAAAACTGATGAGAAGCTTTAAACTCATAGCACAGCTATAAGGGATCATGGAGCAACTATCAAAGAAATAGATACTGGTTTTTGAAACTTGGAAAGACAAGTTGGGAAGCTAGCCACTCTTTTGTCTGAAAGGATCCCAGGTACTCTGCCAGTTGATGTTGAAATAAATCCCAAATAAATAGTGAATGTTCTGTCCTTGAGAAGTGGGCAAGTGTTGAAAGATCCCACTTCGATCCAAAAAGATGTGATACCTAAAAAAGCGAGTGACAAGCAGCTAAAAATTGAAGTTGATAAGTAGAAGAAAGGCAAGAAGAAAACTGAGAAAAAGAAGAAGGAAGAAAGTTCGAGAAAGAAGGGACATAAAGAGAGCGAGTACATTCCTGCTTTACCTTTTCCCCACAAGATGTATAGAGAAAAAGCTGGAAAAGCAATTTGAGAGATTTCTGGATATGCTGAAACAGGTTAATGTAAATTTTCCATCAACAGAAGTGCTCTCCAAATTTCCGCTTATGCCAAATTCTTGAAGGAGATCCTGACAAAGAAGATGAAGATAGAAGAGACCACAGTGGTGAATCTCACATAGCATTACAGTGCTATATTGCAAAACAAACTCCCACAAAAGTGTGGAGATCCAAGAAGTTTTACTATACCTTGCTCTTTAGGCTCTATTAGTTTTGATAAGTCTCTATGTGATAACTTAATACCTCTATCTATTTACAGGAAACTTGAGAAGGAGATTGGAGAGATAAGGTCGGTGCCAATATCTTTACAGCTGCAAGACCAAAAGACTCTAATACCTAAGAGGATAGTGGAAGATGTTTTAGTTCGGGTAGATAAGTTTGTATAGCCTGTAGATTTTATAGTAGTGAATATGGAGGAGAATAAGGAGGTCCCCCTCATCTTAGGAAGACCATTATTAGCAACGGGTAGATTTTTAGATATACACGAGAGAAAACTCATGCTTAGAGTGGGTGAGGAGACTGTAACTTTCGAGATAAATGTAGAAACGGGGGTGAAAAAGGAGAGGCCAGCTGCAAGTGTTGAGTGGAAGGTGAAGGTCTCAAAAGAGAAGGCTGCAGCGAGTGAGAAAGATAAGTGTGGGGTGCACCCCAAGAAGGCTGAGAAAAAGCTGTCGGCATGGATGTGGGCATTAGTTTGAAGGCGTGGAATGGATCCTAACTTCGACTCAGACCCCGACTAGAGGTTCAAGGAAGTTTCCTCTACTTTATGCTTTTTAATTGTGTGTCATGGGGACATGCCACAACTTAAAGTGTGGGGTGGGGGGATATTTGTATATATGTATATTAGTTTTCTTTTTAATAGTTGGGGATAGAAAAAAATTGGAAAAAAACATAAAAATTTTAAAATTTTAGATTTTTCCCGATGATGGATATTATCGACAGGTTTTTTGAGGGATTAAAGTCGAAAGCAAAAGATAAAAAGATTTTCTTTTGTAGGTAGTGTAACAAGTTCCCTTTGGTTTTCTTTGTGACGCGGTTCTTTTCCAAGGGTTTTGTTTGAACCGGGTGTAGTTAATTTTTATTTTTTTTAGGGGTAGGAAACCTTATGTTGTGATATGAATTGTAAGCAACATCTCTTAAATTTATTATGCCTTGAGAATAGTTGAGTTATTTAGTTGTGACGCTTAGGCTCAGTTTTTTACTCTTACATAAGTACCTTAAACTATACAATCTTAACTTTGCTTAACTGCTTTGACTAGAGTGTCTTGATGAAACCGATCCTGAGTGAGTTATGTGCCATGTGTGTGTGAGGTTTTGTGTATTATGTGCATTGCATTTGATGTCTAGAACTTGCCCCGTGTGTTTGCAAAGCGCAATAGTAGTTTTATTCAATCTTGGAAGGTATCAGGCGTTTCTTTGTTGAGCCAGTTATGTGCTATTACCCACCTATTGTTATGTATCTTAGTTAACCCTTTTAATCTTGTAATCATGTTCCTTTGGCAACCACATTACAAGCCTTACCCATTTGTTTGAATTGACCATCTATTTGAACCTTATACCTCTCTTGAGCACTTAAATTTTGCTATGAACTTTGTAAAAAGTTGAAGTGTGGGGTGGTTGGTTTGGCTTTCGAGTGGAACTAATGAAATAAGGAGAAAGGTGCATTGTTTTATAAAAGTAAGAGCCACCTTAATTGGAAAAAAAAATAAGTGTATGATTGTGAAAAAATATTCTTTGATGGTGGTAACTCTTGATGTAATTGTGCTTAAAGAAGTTAGGAGTTATGGTATATTGATGTGAAGGTGGAGTTATGGTAGTGTGGGGTTTTGAACAATGAAATGTATGTATTAAAGTGCTTAGGGAGGTGTAGCCATTCTTATATCAAATGTATCCTACCCATCCCACAGCCTACATTACAACCACTGAAAGTCATACTTGATCCTTGAATGAATGAGCTCAATTAGTAGAGTATTACACTACGGGAAAGCCTATGGTGCATCTTTTGTGGAATATGAATGTTATTTCTGAGAGTGAGTGAATTCTTTCTATTTTGAGTTCCTAATTATTCTTAAATTTAATTATGTGTGGAACTACTCTCTATTGTTGTGTCAGGGCACTTAGGTCATGAAGGAAAGGTGGTGTCGTTAACCTCTATGTTTTAGTAAGTGAGCGGGTTATAAATAATGCGTGGTGCTTTTGAGTCAAATCTTGAGGCGAGGATGTTACGGTATTGTACTTAATCTGTTTAAATATTCTTGGTATGATGAGTTATGAGAGTTGTTTAAAAAGGTCGTGTCTGTATGAGGTATAGTTTGATTGCTCGAGGACGAGCAACGGTTTAAGTGTGGGGTGTTGATGGTAGGCTATAATCTCATATTTTAGTCGCTTATTACACTCTAATTTACTGCACTTTATTCGTGGAGAGCTTTAATTGATAGTGTTTTGCACTAATTGTGTGTTTTATGCCTTGTAGGAGTGATTCAGAGCTATGCAGATGTTATGGAATGAATTCGAGCTATTTGGAGCTTTGAAGTCTGAGTAAAAGCCCAAGGGATTAAGCCGGGATCGCGTTCGGGGGTCAAAAACCACGTCTGTATATCAAAAAGCGAGGAAAATTCCGTACTCTAAGAAAACCCCACAGCCACGGCGCATAGGGCGGCACGTGCGGCGCCGTGCTAGTACATTTTCCTACTATCTGAAAGATTTTAACTCTCTGAAGTTTCGCACTAATGCCCGCAAGGTGCGTCTCCCCATGCGGCGCACCTATCCAAATTTTACGGAGCAATTGTCCTATTTCGCGCAGGAAAAGGTGTTTTCGACTGGGCCCGACCCTACTTGGTATAAATATATGGAAAAACGTTATTTTTGGGACTTTTGACACATCTAAAACCTAAGGAGGCTAAGGAGGAGTTGGAGAAGCAAAAGCACAAGGAATTCATCATTCAATCCTCAATCACGAGACGAGTTTGGATCGTTTTATGTTTTCCTTTACTTTAAACATATTTGTGATGAATTGCTCCATATGTATGGAGTAGTTCCCTTAGGGTTTGATGGATTTGATGTATTGATATTTGTTTGTGGATTATAACTCTAATTTTTATGTATTGAAGCATTTTTTGATGATTTAATTGTTGCATCTATATTCACTAGTTTATGTAATCGAGAGAGGCATAACGTGTGATATCTTTGCATTATCTTGTTTGTTGAGTTCATTAATTCTTCTTAGTAATCGAAAGAGGCTAGTGAATTGTTGATTAAACCTAGTTAGGAGGATAATCGAGAGAGGTTCTCCTACAAACCAATCCATTACGCATTCTTGCATATCTTCACGTGCTTAAATTGGTTCATCTCGTGAGGTTGAGAATTAATCGCGAGAGAATTTTCTATTAAACGTTTGAATTAATAATTGAGTGAATTCGGGAGACTCACTTATACATTAGAAGAGAATTACATAGAGTTAGATCCCAAACAATTATCTTTCACCTATCTAATCGACCCCTACTTTCTCCCACTAATAACTTCCTTGCTTACCTTGGTTGCGATTGTCATTAGTCAATAGCTTTAGATTCTTAGTTAATTGTAGCTTTAATCACATAAATCTAAATTGTTGATTATCTTGGAGAAAAATCTAGCTACAAACTAGGATAATACAATCTGACTCCAATCCCTATGGATACAATGTTTTACTATACTATCTTTGACTAGTGAGCATAATTAAATTGGTGTTTTGTGCTCATCAAATATTTTGTTAATTATTTCTGTCAAGTATTATCAAATGTTAGGCTTACCTAGTCGTAGAGACTAGGTGCCATCACGACATCCTATGAAGTAAAATTAGGGTCGTGACAAGTTGGTATCAGCGCTCTAGGTTCATAGGTGTTACGAGTCATAAGCAGGTTTAGTGGAGTCTTGCAGATCGGTACGGAAACGGCCATACTTATCTTCGAGAGACTCAGAAGTGCTAGGAAAGCTTCACTTCTTTGATTCCTTATCGTGCAAATTGGTTGACTTCGAAAACTGAATCTTTGACCTTGTATTCTCTCACAGATGGTGAGGACACGCACTGCTAGATCCAATGATCAAACACCCGCGCCCCCTGCAAGATTTGCGAGAGGCCGGGGCCAGAGCAAAGGAGGGGCATGTGGTGCAGCCAGAGCACCTGCCCGAGCTGCGCTACAGGAGCCACCAGTAGCTCTAGTTGGGGGACAGGCATCCGAGGTGCCTGTTACCACTCCAGTACTTAAGGAGACCCTTGAATAGTTCTTGAGCATGTTTGGTACTCTAGCTCAGGCGGGGTTGATTCCACTTGCACTAGCCACGTCTTAGGATAGGGAGGAGCTCAGACTCCGGCGGCCCATACCCCAAAGCAGCGGGTCAATGTTGATCAGTCCCAGAGGTTATACCGGTACAGCCTACTATTCCAATTCAGCCTGCGATTAGGGCAACAGCATCTGAGGAGGAGGAGCTTAGACTTGAGAGGTTCAAGAAGTATCACCCTCCTACTTTCAGCTGTTTGGCTTCTGAAAATGCACATTGTTTTCTAGAGGAGTACCACCGTATTCTCCGTACCATAGGTATAGTGGAGACAAGCGGAGTTACTTTCACTACTTTCCAGCTATCAGAAGTAGCATATCAGCGGTGGCGGGTGTACGAGGAGGGTAGCCTAGCCGACACAGCTTCACTTACATAGACTCAATTTTCAAAGTTGTTCTTGAGAGAGTTTGTTCCTAAAACCCTTAGGGATGCATGGCGTGTGGAGTTTGAGCAGCTACGCCAGGGTACTATGACAGTGCCAGACTATGTTGTTCGATTCAGTGATTTGTCAAGACATGCACCTTCCTTGGTTTCTATAGTCAGAGAGCGAGTCCATCAATGCATCAACGGGCTCAACTATGGTATTAGATTCTGCATGGCCCGAGAGTTAGAGACAGATACCCCATATCAATAGGTGGTAGAGATTGCACGGAGCTTGGAGGGTATGCGGGGTCATGAGAGAGAGGAAAGAGAGGCCAATAGCCTCGAGGTACTGGAGGATTTAGTGGTGGCCATGCTGCTGCTACAACCCATCATGGTAGAGGCTATGTGAGCAGTCTAGTTCACTCAACACTTCCAGCTTCTAGTGGTGCTCCGGGTATTCCAAGGTCTCAGGTTGCACACTTTGCTCAGCCACTTTCTAGTACACCTCCTGCACGGGGTGCCTTTAGTGGTCAATCCAGCTGACCAGGCCCGAGCTAATCCCAGCAGCCACACCCACCGAGAACTTGCTTTGAGTGTGGTAATACCCATCACATGGTTAGAGACTACCCCAGACTCATGAGGGGTGCACCTCCATAGATTAATCAGGCTCCATAGATTTAGTCAGGCCCACTTATTTCTCAGGACATTATCGGTTTGAGTCGGGGGGGTAGAGGTTGCCCTAGAGGGGGAGGCCAGGCCAGATTCTATTCTTTTTCGAGTAGGACGAAGGCAATTTCTTCAAACACAGTCATTACAGGTATGGTTTCGGTTTTCCATAAAGATGCTCCAGCATCGGTCGTGTTTAGTTGTTGTTGGTGGTTTTGAGACTAAGGTTGATCTATTGTTACTTAGTATGGTAGATTTTGATGTTATATTGGGAATAGAATGGTTGTCACCCTATCATGCGATTCTGGATTGTCACGCCAAGACGGTGACCTTGGCTATGCTAGGTTTGCCACGGTTAGAGTAAAGGGGTGCATTGGATTATGTTCCTAGCAGGGTTGTGTCATTTCTAAAGGCTCAAAGAAGGGGTGTGATGCTTATCTAGCCTTTGTGAGAGATGTCAGTACTGATACTCTTATCGTTGTGTCAGTTCTGGTAGTGAAGGAATTCCAAGATGTATTTCCAGCACATCTTTCGGGCATGTCACCTGATAGGGATATTGATTTTGGTATTGACTTGTTGCTAGGCCCTCAACCCTTTTCTATTCCTCCATATCGTATGGCCCCATTGAGTTAAAGAAGCAGTTTCAAGAGCGGCTTGATAAGGGTTTCATTCAGCCTAGTGCGTCGCCGTGGGTGCTTCGGTCTTGTTTGTGAAGAAGAAGGATGAATCTATGCGTATGTGTATTGATTATCGACAGTTGAACAAAGTTACAGTGAAGAACAGGTATCCGTTGCCATACATTGATGACTTGTTTGATCACCTACAGGTTTCCAGAGTGTTCTCAAAAAGATTGATTTGCGATCAGGTTATCATCAGCTATAGATTTGGGATCCGTATATTCCGAAGATTGCCTTTAGGACTCGATAGACCACTACGAGTTCCTTGTGATGTCATATGGGCTGACCAACACCCCAGCAACATTTTTGCACCTTATGAACAGTGTATTTTAGTCATATCTTGATTCATTCATCATTGTGTTTATTGACAACATCTTGGTGTACTCCTGCAGCTGGGAAGATCATGAGTAGCATTTGAGGATCGTGCTCCAGACCTTGAGAGAGAAGAAGTTGTATGCAAAATTCTCAAAGTGTGAATTCTGGCTTGATTTGGTGGCATTTAGGGTCATGCGGTGTCGAGTGAGGGGATCAAGGTAGATTCGAAGAAGAAGATTGCAGCAGTGCACAATTGGCCCAGATCGTCTTCAGCTACTGAGATCCGGAGTTTCCTTGGTTTAGCCTATCGATGTTTTGTAGAGGGTTTCTCATCTATTGCTGCACCTATGACCAGATTGGCCCAGAAGGGAGCTCATTTCAGATGGTCCGAGGAGTGCGAGGAGAGCTTTCAAAAGCTCAAGACTACTTTAACTACAACCATAGTGTTGGTGTTGCCTACGGGCTCAGGGTCTTATACTGTGTATTGTGATGTGTTACGTGTTGGCCTTCGCACGGTGTTGATGCAAGATGGTAGGGTGATTACCTACATGTCTCGATAGCTGAAGACCCATGAGAAGAATTATCCGATTCACGACTTGGAATTGGTAGCTATTGTTCATGCATTGAAGATCTGGCGGCATTATTTGTACGATGTCCCTTGTGAGGTCTTTACCGACCACCGGAGTCTATAGAATATGTTCAAACAGAAAGATCATAACTTGCGGCAGCGGAGATGGTTAGAGTTGCTTAAGAACTATGATATCACCATTCAATATCATCCCAGGAAGTCCACTGTGGTAGCCAATGCCTTGAGTCGAAAGGTGGAGAGCTTGGGCAGTTTAGCATGTCTACCGGCAGCGGAGAGGCCATTAGCATTGGATGTTCAGGACTTGGCCAACCAGTTTGTTAGATTGGATGTTTTGGAGTCCAGTCGAGTTCTTGTTTGCATGGCTTCTCGGTTTTCTCTATGTGATTGCATCGAAGAGCGTCAGTATGACGATCCTCGTTTGCTTGTCCTCAAGGACACGGTTCAGCACGGCGATGCCAAGGAGGTTTCTATTGGGGATGACGGTGTGTTGTTGATGTAGGGCCAATTATGTAAGCCTAATGTGGATGGGTTACGTGAGTTGATTTTTCAGGCGGCCTAGAATTCGCGGTACTCCATTCATTTGGGTGCCGCTAAGATGTATCAGGATTTGAGGCAGCACTACTGGTGGAGGAGAATGAAGAAAGACATAGTGGAGTATGTAGCTCGGTGCCTAAATTGTTAGCAGGTGAAGTATGAGCATCAGCGGCCAGGATATTTGCTTCAGTGACTTGAGGTTACTGAGTGAAAATGGGAGCATGACACCATGGACTTCGTAGTTGGGCTCACACAGACTCAGAAGAAATTTGATGTGATATGGGTGATTGTGAACAGGTTGACCAAGTCGGCTCATTTTATTCCGGTAGTGACAACCTATTCTTGAGAGCAACTGGCTCAGGTTTATATCCGTGAGATTGTCCGACTTCATGGCGTATCGGTATCCATCATCTCTCGCTGGTGTATGAAGTTTACATCGCATTTCTAGACAGTTATACAGCGTGAGCTAGGCACACGGGTTGAGTTGATCACATCATTTCACCCCCAGACGGACGGATAGTCCGAGTGCACTGTTCAGATATTTGAGGATATGCTTCGTACCTATTTTATGGACTTCAGGGATACTTGGGATTAGTTCTTGCCGCTCCCTACAATAAAAGCTACCAATCGAGTATTCAGATGGCTCCTTATAAGGCTCTATATGGGAGACGGTGTCGTTCTCCATTTGGTTGGTTTGAGATGCCTTGGAGAAGGCCAAGTTGATCTAGGATCGGCTTCGCACAGCCCAATCTAGATAGAAGAGTTGTGCAGATCGGAAGGTTTGTGATGTTGCATTCATCATTGGAGAGCGAGTCTTGCTCTGGGTTTCACCCATGAAGGGTGTGATGAGGTTCAGGAAGAAGGACAAGTTGAGCCCTAGGTATATCGGACCATTTGAGATCCTTGAGAGGATTGGTGAGGTGGCCTACAACATTGTGTTTTCACCTAGTTTATCTACAGTTCATCCGGTGTTCCAAGTTTATATGCTCTAGAAGTATTACGGTGATCCGTCTAATGTTTTAGACTTCAACACAGTCCAATTGGACGAGGATTTGACTTATATTGAGGAGTCGGTGGCTATCTTGGACAGACAGGTCCGGAATTTGAGATCAAAGAATATTGCTATCAGTAAAGGTTCAATGGAGGGGTCATTCGGTCAAGGAGGCGACCTGGGAGACCGAGCACAACATACGGAGTCGTTATCCTCACCTATTCACCACTTCAGGTACGTCCTTATGCATGTTCGAGGACGAACGTTTGTTTGAAAAGGGGGAGAATGTAACGACCCGATCGGTCAGTTTGTGTAATTGCGACCCATTACCCTTTTTATGCTTTACACATGTGTGTCTATGATTTTATGACTTGCAGGGTTGGTTATTTTGTTCCGGGAAGCTTTCGAGTTCTTTTGGACCCTTTGATTCTTGATTTAGAAGTTTAAATTAGAAATATTGATCAGACTTTGACTTTTGTAAATACGAGCCCATAACTGTGTTTTGATGGCTCTGATAGCTTCGTATCGTGATTTTGAACTTGCGCGTAAGCCCGGAATTGATTTTGAAAGTCCGTAGGTTGATTTGTGTTATTTTGCCGAAATTTGGCAATTTGAAGTTGAAAGGTTTGACCATAGGTTAACTTTTAGCTATCGAGTACGGCATTTGATTTTGGGACTTGAAATAGGTATTTAGAACTTATTTGCAATATTTGATACCATTTGGAGTTGAGTTAATAGGATTCAGACGTTTAGTTGTAATTCAGAGATTCTTGAACTTTACTTTGAAATTCATGCATTTTAGGGTTCAATTCGTAGTTTTAGTGTTATTTTTGTGTTTTGATCGCATGAGCGAGTTCAAATGATGTTTTTAGACTTGTGTGGATTTTTGGTTTGGAGCCCCGAGGGCTCGAATGAGTTTTGGACAAGTTTCGGAATGAATTGCATTGAAAATGAACTATTAGTGCTGCTGGTGCTCAGGTATTGCAGTTGCGACCACTAGCATCGCAATTGCGAAGGTGGTAGTGGGGGTTTAGATGTCGCGATTGAGACTACCCCTTAGCATTTGTGAAGTTTACTGGCTTTTGACATGGTTCGCATTTGCGAACATTTGTTCGCTTTTGCGATAATGTCCAGTTCGCACTTGCGAAGCCTCTTCTCGCAATTGCGATTTTGCATGAGGCTGTCAGGGTTCGCAAAATACGAGCCCTGGTCCGCAATTGCGAGGGTTCTCAAATGTGAACCCTGTCGCAAATGCGACAACTGCAGCTGGTACAAACGGCTGGGAGATAGGATTTTTCAAACATTCTCTCATTTTTGAACCCTAGACTCGATAGGAGGCAATTTGGAGAGGGGATTTTCATCTACAAACTTTGGGTAAGTGATTCAAATCTATATATAATCATATATCATCCTTATATCTTAGATTTTAACATCAGAATCATGTGAATCAAAGCAAAAATTAGTGAAACCTTGTCAAGTTTTTGAAAACAAAAAAAAGAATTGAGTGTTGAGAGTCGATTTGGACTCAGATTTTGAAACTAATCACATATATGAACTTGTGGGGTCATGGGTAGTCGGAATCTACCATTGGACTCGGTTATTCATCGGGCGAGCCCCGAGTTAACTTTTGTTGACTTTTGGAAAAGAGTAAAGATCTTAGATTTATCTATTGTAATTGATTTTCCTTGCATTGTTTGATGATATTAAGTCGATTTTGGTTAGATTTGAGCCGTGTGGTGAGGCGAATTTTAGGGTAAATTATTTTCAAGGGTTGAATTGGCCTAGTTGTGGTTAGTATCTTGCCTAACTTTTTGTGAGGAAACTACCCCTTAGGATTGGTATTGATTGGTTCTTTTGTGTTATGTGAAACCCGTGTACGCAAGGTGATGAGTATGTAAACCGGTTGTACGTGGTATTTGACCAGTCTAGGCTATTTATACATTATCTCTCTCATTGTTGAGTTATTTGGTGTTGAAGTTGCGAAAGTCGTTAACACGTTGAGGAAAAATTGTGTATTGTGGAGACATCTTTCTTTTTGAGCATCTTACATTTATTGTTGTTGTTTATATTCTTGTACACGTTGTGGTGGAGCCATGAGCTATTATTGCGGAAACATTGATATTGTTGATTATTGGCAAGTTGTGATATATGGGCACTTATGGTGCGAATTGTTATTGTGATGTGTTATTGACGCGCATGCGACAGTATAAGGCTTGGGTTTAATGTGAATGTCGCGGTATAAGGTGGGTTTATGTGTGTGTTGCTTGTAGGGGAATTACGTGAAGCCACGCGGCGCCATAAGGTGGGCTAAAGTGTGTGTAGCTATTTCTGGAAAACTGTTTTCAAAACCTATTTAAATGTAAGGCTCACATGGCGGTATAAGGAAGGATTGTGATTGAAAATGAGAAAAGTGAATACGAGGCGGCACCTCGATTTTGATTCTTGATTTATACGAGGCAGTACCTCAGTTTGAGCCTTTGTGTTTCTATTATCTCACAGATGTTGAGGACATGAGCTTCAGTTACTGATGATGCTGCCACCGGTGCCGGTGTTACTAGAGGTCGGGGCAAAGGCAGAGCACATGCCGCAGCGAGGAGCCGTGCTAGGGCCACGACTGAGGAGCTACCTGTAGCTCCGGTTAGGGAGCAGGCACCCCGAGGTGCCTGTTGCTACCCCTGGACTTCACGAGACTTTAGCGCACTTTCTGAGCATGTTTGCTACGTCGGCTCAGGTGGGGTTGATTCCAGTTGCACCAGGATGGGAGAGAAGCTCAAACTCTCGCTGCCCATTTTCCAGAGAAGCGTGTTTATGCTAATCAGGCTCCGAGTGCTATACCAGTGCATCCTGTGATTGTGGTTCAGCTCGAGGTCGGTCCAGATGCATTAGTAGAGGAGCAGAAGAGGTTGGAGCGGTTCCAGAAGTATCACCCTCCTCATTTCAGTGGCGGAGCTTCTAAGGATGCTCATGGTTTCTTAGACCAGTGTCATTGTATTTTTCGTGCTATGGGCATAGTGGAGTTGAGCAGGGTCGATCTTACTACTTTCCAACTAAGGTGGCCGACATATAGATGGTGGCAGACTTCTAAGGCGAGTAGGCCAGCTGACACAACGCCACTTACTTAGTCCCAGTTCATTGATCTCTTCTTGAGGGAGTTCATTCCACAGACCCTCAGGGATGCATTGCGCACCGAGTTCGAGCAGTTGCGCCAGAGGAGTATGATTGTGTTCGAGTATGCTATGAGGTTTACTCAGTTATCTCTTCATGGACCTGCTTTGGTTTCCACTGTTAAAGAGAGAGTACGTAGATTTATTGAGGGACTTATTTGCAGCCTCATATTTTGGTTAGCACGGGAGTTGGAGACTGAGACTCCATTCCATCAGGTTGTGGAGATTGTTGCACCCTATTTTGCATGAGGCAAAACAATATTCAACTAATGGTTTCCCTGTTGATAATAAAAGAGAGTCGCCACCTAATATTTAAAGGTATACTAGGGTACCTATTTAATTATTAAGGTCATCTTCCTATTAGTCTGCTAACCGATGAGATTTAGGTAAGGGTTCTTATTCTTCTAAGGAGAAGGTGCTAGGCACCCCAAGAATCTACCTAAGGTAGCTCCATAGGACTTAGACTAGACCGGAAATTAAATGTCTATATTTTACTTGGTTAGTGCTTAAAAGTGTATAGCTTACCCTATGGCATGTTTTAAGCTTATCACTTTGAAAGAAAATCGTATATGTACTTTGAAAAGAGAGTATAGGTTTTTATTTATAAAAGTCCTTTGAAAAGTGTCTACACAATTCGAAAGAGTTTTTGGAAAATGTATTTATAAGGTCTATGTTTGTAAACATGTAAACATGGGCTAGGTTTTAAAATACTTTACACTTGAAATAAAACGACTATATGTGTAATTTTAGTAAAGTAAGGCTATTTGAAGAAGTAAGCATTACATAAACCTCAAGATCAATTTCAAATCTTGTACCCAAGATTTAGATGAAAATTGTTTGGGGGTATCCTTCGACCGCGACCGTGTTTCATTTTTGTTTTGGAAAACATGTCTTGGAAATCTTTTTTTTCTTGATTATGGTTTTTTGAAAGAAGGGGAAGTCTCTCGCTTCTCAAATATGCCTTGATCTTCAAAGAATTTCATAAAAAGGGTTAGTTTAAGAAAAAATGAAAACCATACGGCAGAAATAATTAAGTTGATGTAATTTAACCAATATAATAGACAACAATTCCTTTTAATTTTACCTATGGTTTTTTAGGCTTGCCTAAGTTTCTAAAGTAATTCAAAGATAATAAAAGAAAAGCATTCACTAAATATTATCAGTGTTATATACACATAGAAGGCAACAACAGATTATGTAAAGTAAAAGCGACAAAGGAAAGGGGAACTGGACTCATGGTTTTGGGCCTAAAGAATGTTAGGCCCAGCAACAACGAACAGCAGTAGCAGCTTTTAAGTGACTCCAAGCTCAGGCTAAGAGTTTGGGCCGGAATTCTTTAAGAACTCGGCAGGCCCAACTTAGATTTATGCACACAAAAAAGAATGAGAAGGTCATTAGATACACGGCCCAATTCAACATTTAAACATAAATAATACCAATGTAGACCCAACATCAAAATGTAACAATTATCAACAGTTAGGGGTGCAAATTAATGTGAATTCACACAGAGTAAAGCAATTTACATTGAGACCTTTATTTCCATTGAACACTAAACCTAGAGATATTACCAAATGTCAACAAATTAAGTGCTTAAGGTAAAATTTCGTTCATGTCCAAGATAACCTTTGGATCCCTTGCACTTCAAAGCTCACAAGGGTCTCAAGGACCCCGAGTAGTGCTTGTGTCGGGGAGAATATCTCAACCAAAAACTAACCTCTACTCTCAAATACCCCTAAGTACTCACACCTACTCTTCCCTACAGGTTTAAGTGCTAATGAGGCACTCAATGTAAATTCAAATACAATAGTGATGACAACACATAAGGAGATCTACATTTCTTACAAATATTTGTCCAGAACACAAAAATATTATCAAACATATCATGGTTTGCACACAAGCATATAAAACAATGTCATATACTTTTATCAGGCTTGAGAGTACTCAGCATAATCAGTTATTGGTGCTATCAAGCAATGAGAGACACCAAAATACCCTTTGGATCCCTGGCACTTCAAAGTTCACAAGGGTCTCAAGGACCCCGAGCAGTGCTTGTGTCAGGGAGAATATCTCAACCAAAAATTAAACTCTACTCTCAGATACCCCTAACTACTCACACCTACTTTTCCCTACAAGTTTAAGTGCTAATGAGGCACTCGATGTAAATTCCAATACAACAGTGATGACAACACATAAGGAGATCTACATTTCTTGAAAATAACTGTTCAGAACACTAAAATATTATCAAAAATATCATGGTTTGCACACAAGCATAAATAACAATGTCATATACTTTTATCAAGCTTAAGAGTACTCAACAGAATCAGTTATAGGTCGTAGCAAGCAATGCGAGACACCAACATGCTAATACAAGGACCAGATAAGTAAAGTCATGTAGTTCATAGGAGATATTCATGTGTATTACCCTCACTAATCTCACTAGCAAGTTTATCATTAGTTGTAATCATGTTCTCAATCATATATACAATTAATGGATATCTACACACAGACTAGCACTCTACTTCTTACTAAATGTAAGGGTTAACAGTCTACTTCAGGGTTCCTAAAGACAAGGGGCAGTCAAATGCATGAACTCTAAAGAGATCTTTCACTCCATCTAGGTTGGTTTAAATATATAGTCATACACTCAAATAGGGTAGGCAGACACAAAAAAGGGATCTCCATAGTCTATGGCTATACTGTAGTAACTTAGCAGGCTTCAATGATATGGAAGTACAGTCACAAACATGGTGTACAAACAGCAGTCCCCTTCTGAAACAAGGATGTGTAGAGAACTTCCAACAGATGGTATTCAGATATGTACATGTCACATTCTAACAAGACTACAACATTATAACATGATTGACCACCAAACAACATGGGATTAGACTATCATTATAGTTTCAAAATAATGAAAGTTTTATACTAGGTAAGTATGGTTCAGTTTCCCTTGTGAGAACATGGGCATGAGTATGAGAGCATAAACATAAGCAAAAGTTTGTTTCAGGATAAGTATAAGTCCAGGGCCCTTAGGAGATATACAAATCCACACACATGAGGTATTCCTAAAGAGTTCAGGGCTATAACATGGTAGATTATCAAAGAACATATCAACATGATAATCACAGGGGTTTAGAACAATAGATTGTTCCACATTAAGTATACACAGCTCTAGTAGCAGGATAATCAGTCCACTTATACATGTTTGGTAGATTAGTCCTAACATGATGAAGTTCTAGTTTAACATGACCAATTCAAGAGATGATACACAAATAACACAACTAAAATTCTTAATCAAATTCTATTTCTTAACCAGATTCTTGAAAATCAATCTAAACATGCTTGATCTAAGTTAACAGTAACAGTCAGAGTTCATATGAGGTTAATTGCAGAAATTCATTAGAGCTTAGTTTGGTTATATTCATAGGCATACTTATACAGTGGACTCACAGGTATGATCAAACAGTCATGAAGGCTAACAGAAATTCATTACAATGGTCTTTCAAGAGCTGCAGAATCATAGAAAATGCAGCGGGAAATAGAAAACAACCCAAACAAACTTAAACTGATATATTTCAACTGAATGATAGCCTTGTAGTTAACCTTAGTGTTCATATCCTATTTTTACTTTAGTTATCAGGTAAGCAATCTCAAGTGCATGATACAGATCAACAGGTAACTCCAAGGTAAAAATCAATAGAGTAAACATGAGAAGCATAGCAGAATCATCAAGAAAATCTCAAGTTAGAAAAAGTATAGAGAACCATTAAGGCTCTTTATCCAGCTACATAAGTTTTAATTAGCACACAGACTACTTAACTTAAGGAGCATTCATTAATCTTGAAAGACTAGTCAATTAGTGTTAACTCAGTCTCAAGACATTAAGAGAAATAGTTGGTTCATATGCAAAGAATGATTATCAACACAAGTAAATAATAACACATTACGAATAGGAACAATCATCAGAGAATAATAAGGTAGACATGATTTTAACAAAAAATCGATTAAAGTGTAACGACCCGGCCAGTCGTTTTGAGTGTATTAGCCCTGATCCCGTATTTATTGCCTCCACTGTGTTATATTTTAGTTACATGACTTTTAGGTGGTTTTGGTTTTGGTTTCGGGTGAGTTTCAAATTGAAATAGGACATATAGTTCCTAAGTTGGAGGTTTAATTCATAGGAGTTGCCGTAGTTTGACTTATGTAAAAATGACTCTGGAATGGAGTTTTGATGGTTCCAATAGCTCTGTATGGTGATTTGGGTCTTAGAAGCGTGTCCAGATGTTGATTTGGAGGTCCGTAGATCGTTTCGGCACGATTTAGCGAAAGTCGGAAAAATGGAAGATTTTTGGGAAGCTTGACCGGGAGTTGACTTTATTGATATTGGGGTCGGATCCCAATTCTAAATGTAGGAATGGGCCTATAATGGCATTTATGACTTGTGAGCAAAATTTGGTGTCAATCGGAGTTACTTTCTGGTTGTTATTGTTGAGACGTGTGTACATCATGGTTGAGTCGTGGGCTCTTTATTGTGAAATTTTGTTATCGTTTGGTTTTTCTGGCAAGTTTGTGATATTGGGCACTTGAGGTAAGAATTGTGATACGTTGTGATATTAATATGCGGTGGAATAAGGTTTGGGTGTTGAAACGCATGCAGTGAGATAAGGTGGGCTTGATACGCGTGGCTAGTAGGGAAACTACTAGAAGCCATGCGGTGTGATAAAGTGGGCTAAAACACGGGATGCTATTTCGAAAAAATAATTTTTTAAACTAAATGTAAAGGCTCCCGCGATGATATAAGGAAAGACTGTGATTTACTTTTATGATTTGGGACTACGAGGCAGTACTTCGATAGTAGCCCTTGTTGATCTTTCTCTATTTGCTGCATTTGCCTTGGTTGTTTGTTTCCTTAACATGTAAACCCGTGTTTCCTTTCGTGTTGTATTAACTGCCTTGATTCTGTGTTGTTAACTTTCTGTAAATCTCTTATTGTTTCATTTCTGTTGTCATTATCATTATATTGTTATATCTTTCGTCTGGTTTCATATTATCTCCACTAGGGCCTTGACCTGACCTCGTCACTATTCTACCGAGGTTAGGCTTGGCAGTTACAGGGTACCGCTGTGATGTACTCATACTATGCTCTGCACATATTTTTGTGGAGATCCAGGTACTTCCTATTTGTCACGGCATTAGTGAGTTGAGGTTGCTTTGGAGACTTCAAGGTACGCCTGCCCGCGCCCGTAGGCCTCGAGTCCCCTTCTATCCTATTTTTCTTTGTTTTATTACACTATCTTAGGCAGTGATATATAGGATTTTTCAGAATTATTACTAGAGCTTGTGACTTATACTTCACCAGGTTTTGGGAGTTCTACATTTTGAGTTACAGATTTTATTTATCCAGTTTTTGAAATTTTGAGATTTTTAAGTTGTTATTTCAATTTTTTCTGCATGTTGATAGGCTTACCTAGTTTTAGAGACTAGGTGTCTTCACGACTTCCTACAGAGCGAATTTGGGTTCGTAACAAGTTAGTGTTAGAGCTCTAGGTTCATAGGTGTTATGAGTCACAAGCAGGTTTAGAAGAGTCTCGCGGATCGGTACGGAGACGTCTGCACTTATCTTCGGGAGGCTATGAACTTTTAGGAAAAACTTCAATTCTTTGATTCCTTATCGTGCGAAATTGTTGAATTCGAGATTCTAAACTTCTATCTTTCCATTTCTCTCACGGATGGTGAGGACACCTGCGCCCCCTGCTAGAGCCACGAGAGGCCGGAGCGGGGGTAGAGGCCAGGGACGTCCACGTGGTGCAGCCAGAGCACCTGTATGAGCTGCTACAGAGGAGCCACCAGCAGCTCTAGCTGGAGAGCAGGAACCTAAGACGCCCGTTATTGCCTCAGCACTTCAGGAGACTCTCGCCCAGTTTCTGAGCATGTTCGGCACTTTAGCTCAGGCAGGGTTGATCCCACTTGCTCATGCCATATCTCAGGCCAGGGAAGGAGCACAGATTCCCGTCGCCCGTACCCTAGAGCAGCGGGTTCAGGTTGACCAAGTCTCAGAGGTCGTACCAGTACAGCCGGTCACCCTAGTTCAGCCCGAGGCTAGGGCAGTAGCTTCTGAGGGGGAGCAGCTCAGGCTCGAGAGGTACAAGAAGTACCACCCTCCTACTTTTAGCGGCTTGGCTTCAGAGGATGCCTAGGGTTTTCTTGAGGAGTGCCACTGTATCCTCCGTACTATGGATATCGTGGAGTCTAGTCGAGTTTCTTTCACTACGTTCCAGCTTAAGGGAGCGGATTATCTGTGGTGGCAAGCATGTGAGTTGGGTAGTCTGTCCGAGGAAGCTTCACTCACTTGGGGTCAGTTCTCAAACATGTTCTAGAGGGAGTTTTGTTCCCCAGAGTCTCAGAGATGCATGGCGCGCAGAGTTTGAGCAGTTGGGCCAGGGCTCTATGACCATATTGGAGTATGTGGTCCAGTTTAGTGATTTTTCCAGGCATGCACCAGCCTTGGTTGCTACTGTTAGAGAGAGAGTCCATCAATTTATCGAGGGGCTCAACCCTGGTATCAAATTTATCATGGCTTGAGAGTTCGAGATGGATATCGCATACCAGCAGGTAGTAGAGATCGATAGGAGATTGGAGGGTATGTAGGCCTGGGAGAGAGAGGAGAGGGAGGCCAAGAGGCCTCGATATTTTAGAACATATAGTGGTGCCCGTGCCCCAGTTGCAGCTTGTCATGGTAGGGGCTATGTGAGTCGCTCTGTTCATTCAGCACTTCCAGTATCCAACGGTATTGTGGCCGCTCCTAGACCTCAGGCTCCCTATTATGCACTGCCATTATCTAGTGCACCTCCTACACGGGGTGCCTTCAGTGGTCAGTCCAGCCGATCAGGCCCGAGCCAGCCATAACAGCCACGTCCTCCGAGAGCTTGTTTTGTGGTGACACTCGTCATATAGTGAGGGATTGTCCTAGATTCAGGAGGTCACTTTTGAGTGTATTAACCCTGATCCCTTATTTATTGCCTCCTCTATGTTATACTGTAGTTACGTGACTTTCCGGGGATTTTGGTTTTGGTTTCGGGTGAGTTTCGGATTAAAATGGGACACATAGTCCCTAAGTTGGAGGTTTAAGTTGTAGGATTTGACCGTAGTTTGACTTGTGTGAAGATGACTCCGAAATGGAGTTTTGATGGTTCCAATAGATCCATATGGTGATTTTGGTCTTAGGAGCGTGTCCAGATGTTGATTTGGATGTCCGTAGGTCATTTCGGCATGATTTGGCAAAAGTCGAAAACATGGAAGATTTTTGGGAAGTTTGACTGGGAGTTGACTTTATTGATATCAGGATCGGATTTCGATTCTGGAAGTTAGAATAGGTCCGTAATGTCATTTATGAATTGTGTACAAAAATTTGGTGTCAACCGGAGTTGTTTTTGTATGAATCGACGTTGGTTTCGGAATTTGAAAGTTCATAGTTCATAGGCTTGAATTTGGGTTGCAATTCGTAGAATTTGTGTTGTTTGATGTGATTTTATGCTTTGAGTGTGTTCGTATGATGTTTTAGGACTTGGTATGTTTGGTTGAGGTCCAGGGGGCCTGGGCTGGAATTCGGACCATGTTCGGCGCTTTTCGGATCATTGCAGAATAGCTGAAGTGTGGATTTTCTTTTATGCGTTCACGTAGAGTATTCTGAGATTTGCTAAAGATTACCCTTCGCGTTCGCGAAGGGCCAGGACCTTGTGCACTACGATCGCAGACTAGGATCCGCGTTCACGAAGAAGGAAGGCTGCTTGGGATGGGGACTCATGCATTGGTCGACGCGTTCGCGAGAGGGCTTCGCGATCACGAAGCTTGAGAACTTTTGTCACCACGTTCGCGAGTGGACCCTCGCATTTCCATAAGAGGAAATCTGGGCAGTAATAATTTTGTGTTTTGCGAACGCGAGGCGTTTTCTGCGTTCGCGAAGAAGGAATAACTAGGCAGCAGATTTAAGTTTCAAAACCGAGGGTTTATTCCACATTTCACATTTTGGACTTAGAGAGCTCGGTTTGAGGCGAATGTTTGAGGGATTTTCAGAGAGATCATTTGGGTAAGGATTCCTAACTAGATTTTGGTTAAATTACTCGATCTATCATTGTTTTTATCATACAATTAGCTATTGGAGTTGGAAAAATTGGGGGATGGTGATAAAACTTCCTAGGCTAAATTTTTGAGTTTTGAAAGGTGAAATGAGGTCGGATTTGAATTATTCTTGTATGGTTGGACTTGATATCGAATGGGTATTCGGTTTTTATAATTTTGGTCGGGTTCCGAGATGCGGGCCCGGGGTGACTTTTTAGGTCTATTTTTTAATTCTTTGCAAAGATCATAATTTCATTGTTTAAATTAGTTTCCTATAGTTATGTTTATAATATGAAATTGTTTTGACTAGATTCGAGCCGTTCGGAGTAGGAAAATCGAGGGAAAGACCTTCTAGTTGATTGATTTAGCGTGGTTTGAGGTAAGTGACTTGTCTCACCTTGTGTGGGGGAAATTCCCCTTAGGATTTGGTATTGTTGTGATAATTGTGATATGTGAAAGTCGTGTATGCAAGGTGACGAGTGCGTACGCGAGATAAATGTGACAGGTTTTTAGCTATGTAGTCCCCTTTCCTGCTTTAATTGAGTTACTTTAACATGTCATAGTCATCATATTACCTTAATTTCACATGTCTACTTGTTTTATCTCTTATTTGCAAATTGTCCTAAATGTTTCATTGAATTACTTGCTATCTTTTATTCCGTATTTACTATTTAACTGTGAATCCTCATTTGAAATTGTTATTCTCGTAATATCTTACCGTTGAGCTTGGTATTAAGTTGAAAAGGTCGTGGTTTCTATTGAGGCAAAATGTAAGTTGTGAAAAATTAGTTATTGAGTTACTCTCTGGTTGTTATTGTTGAGACGTTGTGTACATTATGGTTGAGCCGTGGGCTCTTTATTGTGAAATTTTGCTATTGCTTGGTTTTTTTGGCAAGTTTGTGATATTGGTCACTTGAAGTGCGAATTGTGATACATTGTGATATTAATATGCATGCAATGGTATAAGGTCTGGGTGTTGAAACGCATGCGGTGGGATAAGGTGGGCTTGATACGCGTGGCTAGCAGGGGAACTACTAGAAGCCATGTGGTGTGATAAACTGGGCTAAAACACGAGATGCTATTTCGGGAAAATGATTTTCAAAACTAAATGTAAAGGCTCCCTCAGTGATATAAGGAAAGACTGTGATTTACTTTTATGATTCGGGACTACAGGGCAGTACTTCGGTAGTGGCCCTTGTTGATCTTTCTCTATTTGCTGTATTTGCCTTGGTTGTTTGTTTCCTTAACATGAAAACCCATGTTTCCTTCCATGTTGTATTAACTGCCTTGATTCTATGTTGTTAACTTTCCATAAAAATCAAATTGTTTCATTTCTTTTGTCATTATCATTATATTGTTATATCTTTCGTCTTGTTTCATATTATCTCCAATAGGGCCTTGACCTGACCTCGTCACTACCCTACTGAGGTTAGGCTTGGCACTTACGGGGTACCGCTGTGCTGTACTCATACTACACTTTTGCACATCTTTTTGTGGAGATCCAGGTACTTCCTATCTGTCGCGACATTATTGAGTTGAGATTGCTTTGGAGACTTCAAGGTACGCCTGCCCGCGTCTGCAGGCTTCGGAGTCCCCTTCTATCCTGTTTTTTTCCTTGTTTTATTACACTATCTTAGACAGTGATATATAGGATTGTTTAGAATCTTTACTAAAGCTTGTGACTTATACTTCACCAGTTTTTAGGAGTTGTACATTTTGAGTTACAGATTTTATTTATGCAATTGTTGAAGTTTTGAGATTTTTAAGTTGTTATTTCAATTTTTTCCGCATGTTGATAAGCTTATGTAATTTTAGAGATTAGGTGCCGTCACGGCTTCCTACGGAAGGAATCTGGGGTCGTGACAAAAAAAAAGGGATGGGGTCGAAGTATTGACCTTTCTTTGAGTAGCAAACCAAACAAGGATTTTTCTTAGCCATTTAGGAACCAAAGCTCAAACACTACCAACGAATTGAACTCAAAACCGTAATGAGAGGAAGAAGAAGAATCAGTTAGAAACTAGGATTTTTGATAGATTGTGTAAACTCGTCTTAGATTGTGTTTCTTTAAGTATTTAGGTGTTGTCAGGTGAGAGCAATTAAGGCTACTAATTATAGTGCCTTCAAGCCCTAGGATTCTGGTAGATTCAAACTCTAGTAGTAGAGAATAATGACTACTAGATGATGCAAGCAAAGACGGGTGAAAATTGAAGAAACAGAGGGGAAAACATTTAGGATTTTACATGAGAGGAGAGAGGTCGACCGTTGGGAGCAAAGACCCATCGGGTAAAACTCTAAAACCCAGAGGTCACTACGTTTGACCTTTGGGTGCCGAAACTTCATGATGAGTCTCTGGAAGAACTCCATGCATGCTCCAATTTGACGGAGCATAAGAGAGATTGAACAATTTGAAGTTTCACTCTTTGGCTAGGGTTTTCGGACTTAGGATTTTTTGAATTCTATCAGTGGAATTGGAAATGAATCGGCAAGATTCGCGGCATAGGGACAAGATCAAGCTTCTATTGAGATGACCTTGCACAAATTTGTGCAAGGTTTTGGCGATAGATGGGTTAGGGAAGAGGTGAGAGTAGAGAGCGTTTTCGGAAGGAGAGGCGGCTGGGTCAAGGAGAAATGATTAGGGTTTTGAGGGTAGACCAAAATCGGTCTCTAGGTTAAGGCTGAGAGTCGGAATGAAAATCGTTGGATACTTTGATCAACGGCTTCAATTATTTGGAGATTTAGGAATTTTTAAAATGGTTTTAGGGGAAAAATCAGTGGCCGTTCGATTCTTGTAATCCAACGGTTGAGATAAAATATGATGGGGCTTTTAAAATAACTAACAAACGGGATTAAACCTAGTCTGTTGATAATGTGGATCAACGGTCAGGGTGGTGTGTTAGTTTTGTGAGTGTGGGAGATGGGTGACGTGGCACGAGCTCATTGGCTCAATGAAGGTGGCCTGGATTTCCAAGTTTGAATGGGACGGTGGACCTGGACCGAGTCAAATATGGATGGGCTTATGCTTGGGCTGATTTCAATTTAAAAAATGGTCAATTTATGTTTAGGAGTGCAATTACAATTATAGCCATTTATCCTTTAACCTCTTTAAAATTAATTTATTTATATATACCACTAATTACAGTAATTAGTTAATTTATTTACTAAAATATCTTATTTCATATCTACTACACTATTTCCGAATTTATTTTGAAATAAAGGTTATGTTGCCAAAAATTGAGAATTAACTTATTAAATTAACTATATACCTATGTGATGAATATGAAAATTATTTTAATAGTTTAAAAAATGGTAAAATAGTAAAAATAATTTTTTTATATTTATATAGTTATTAAATTACTAATTAACACCATTAATTACTTAAAAATAGGTATTATTAATTAGAAAATATTTTAACATATTTATTGAAAATTAATAAGTATAAATAAATTCATTATTAAAAGGAGGGTCAAAGTTGGTCGTTAACAGAGATCGCTAGGAGGTTAGAGTGCATCCACGGGTAGGAGAGAGGGGATAGGAAGGCGCCTCGAGGTGATGGAGGATTTAGCGATTCCCACTCTTTGGCTATAGCTCGTCATGGTAAAGGCTTTATCAATCGACCAGTTCAGCCTGCACTTCAGGTTACTCATAGTGCTCCAGCTAGTCAGGGACCTTAGGGTACTCATATTGGACAACCATCTTCTAGTGCATGGTGTCCCTATAGCAGTTATTCTAGCCGTCCGAGGTAGACTCAGTACCAGCAGCCATGCACGCAGAGAGGTTGTTTTGAGTTCGGTGATACCAAGCACATAGTGAGAGATTATCCCAGATTTCAGAGAGGTGGACCTCCGTAGGGTACTCAGGCTATGTTTCTGCTCCAGTTGCTACTCCACCTACACATCCAGCTAGAGGTGGGGGATAGGCAAGTAGAGGACGTCCTAGAGGGGGAGGCCAGACTCGTTTTTATGCTTTCCCTGATAGGACTAAAGTCTTTGTATTAGATGTTGTCATTATAAGTATTATTCTGGTCTGTCGTAGAGATGCATTAGTTTTATTTGATCCGGGTTCCACTTATTCGTATGTATCATCCTATTTTGCTTCATATTTGGATATGTCTCGTGATTTTTTTAGTATTCATGTTTATGTATCTACACTTGTTGGGGATTTTATTGTGGTATACCGTATCTATCATTCTTGTTTGGTCGCTATTAGGGGCTATGAGACTAGGGTTGACCTTATGTTACTTAATATGGTGGATTTTGATAAGATTTTGGGAATGGACTAGTTGTTACCATATCACGCTATTCTTGATTGTCACGCTCAGACCATGACGTTAGCTATGCCGGGGTTGCCGAGGTTAGAGTAGAGAGGTTCATTGAGTCATGTTCCTAGTAGGGTAGTGTCTTTGTTGAAGACACAACGGATGGTTCAGAGGGGGTGCTTGAAGAATTTAGTCTTTGTAAGCGATGTTAGTGCTAATACTCCTACCGTTGAGTCAGTTCGCGTAGTGAGAGAGTTTCCAGATATGTTTCTAGCAGACTTACTGGGCATGCCTCCCAACAGGAATATTAATTTTGGCATTGATCTGGTCCCGGGCACTCAGCACATCTTTATTCCACCATATTGCATGGCACTAGTGGAGTTAAAGGAGTTAAAGGAATAGTTTCAGGAGTTTCTTGATAAGGGTTTCATAAGACCGAGTGTCTCGCCTTGAGGTGCTCCAGTTCTATTTGTGAAGAAGAAAGATGACTCTATGCAGATGTGTATTGACTACAGGCAGTTGAACAAGGTTACTATCAAGAACAAGTATCCACTACCGCATATTGATGATTTATTTGATTAGCTTAAGGGTGCTAAGGTATTCTCGAAGATTGACTAGAGATCGGGGTAATTAGTTGAAGATCTGGGCTTCAGATTTTCTAAAGACAGCTTTCAAGACCCGTTATAGGAATTATGAGTTCTTGATGATGTCTTTTGGGCTGACCAATGCCCCAGTAACTTTCATTCAATTGATGAACATCGTATTCAGTCGCATCTTGATTCCTTCATCATTGTGTTTATTAATGATATATTGGTGTATTCTCGCAGCCGAGAGGAGCATGAGCAGCACTTGAGGATTGTGCTCTAGACCTCAAGGGAGAAGAAGCTATATACTAAATTCTCCAAGTGCGAGTTTTGGCTAGACCGGGTGCCATTCTTGGGCCACGTGGTGTACACTGAAGAGATTAAGGTGGATCTTGAAATGATTGAGGTAGTTCAGAGTTGCCGCAGACCTTCTACCGCTACTAAGATCCGGAGTATTCTAGGTTTGGCAGGGTATTATGAGGGTTTCTCGTATTGTAGCTTCTTTGACTAGATTGACCCAGAAGGGTGCCCCATTCAGGTGGTATGGAGATTATGAGGAAAGCTTTCAGAAGCTCAAGACTGCCTTGACTACAACTCCAATTTGGGTTTTGCCTTCAACATCGTGCTCTTATAAAGTTTATTGTGGTGCTTCATGATTTGGAATTCGATGTGTGTAGATGCAGGATGGTGGAGTGATTGCTTATGCTTCGCGTTAATTGAAGTCTCATGAGAAGAACTACCCAGTACACAATTTGGAGTTAGCATCCATTGTTCATGCGCTCAAGACTTGGATGCAGTATCTTTACAACGTGTCTTTTAAGGTGTTCACAGATCATAGAAGTCATAAGCAC
The DNA here is from genome assembly GCA_002018475.1 of Nicotiana obtusifolia. Taxonomy (NCBI): domain Eukaryota; kingdom Viridiplantae; phylum Streptophyta; class Magnoliopsida; order Solanales; family Solanaceae; genus Nicotiana; species Nicotiana obtusifolia. Next base: position 166,297 of record MCJB01017090.1, read on the forward strand.
CTGGTCAAACAAAAGGATCTAAACTTGAGGCAACGGAAGTGGTTAGAGATACTAAAGGACTATGATATCACTATTTTTATCATCCCAGGAAGGCTAATGTCGTGGGCGACGCTTTGAATAGGAAGGCAGAGAGCATAAGGAGTCTTGTTATTATTCTAGTTGGGGAGAGACCATTAACTTTTGATGTTCAAGCTTTGGCCAACAGGTTCGTGAGGTTAGATGTTTTGGAGCCTAGTAGGGTTCTTACTTGCGTTGTTTCACGGTCGTCTTTGTTTGAGCGCATCAAGGCGTGTCAGTATGATGATCCCCACTTCTTTGTCCTTAAGGACACGGTGCAGCACGGTGATGCCAAGGAGGTAGCTATTGGTGATGATGGGGTATTGCGGCTTCAGGACTGGATTCTATGCCCAATGTGGATGGGTTGCTAGAGCTGATTCTTGAGGAGGCCCATAGTTTGCGGTATTGCATTCATCCGGTTGCCGCGAAGACATATCATGATTTGAAGCAGCACTACTGTTGGAGAAGAATGAAGAAGATATTGTTGAGTATGTGGCTCGGTATTTGAACTGTCAACAGGTTAAGTATAAGCATCAGAGACCTGATGGTTTGCTTAAGAGGCTAGATATTTCAGAGTGAAAGTGGGAGCGTATCACTATGGATTCCGTGGTTGGTTTATCATGGACCTTGAGGAGATTCGATGTTGTGTGGGTCATTATGGACACACTGACCAAGTCTGCTCACTTCATTCCAGTCATGACTATTGATAACAAGACGATAGGGGATTCAAGAATTACTAAATAAAATCAAGAAACGTGCGGAAGCTAATACAAAATAGGAAAACGAAAAACAAGACAAAAATTAAAGATATATTGAATTCAAAAAATATATTCTTGAATTTGAATCCTAACAACAACAATTAGCTAACAAAGAATTAATCGCCTTTGATAGAGAATTAAAAACAAGAGATAGATTGTGAAACCCGGACCTTTAGAATAACAAGAACAACAATAAGCCTAAACTTATCACCTTTCTTGAATAGCTAGAAGTGATCTAAGATTTCGAATAGGGTTAATCTTACCACCTTAAGTTGAGTCTTGAAGGTTGAAGGATAAATCCAAGAGTAGCCACAATAATCAATCTAAAACAAAGAAGACACCCCTTATATAGGTAGGAGGGGTCACGAAATTAAGACCAAAAAAACAAGGAAATAAAGTCCTAAACTACTTTGGACAACAAGTCCAACTACCTTAGGAAAAGGAAAAATACTAGGAAATAAAAACCAATTCATTCTTCGAAAGTAATTCCAACAATCGTAGAAAACGGAAAACATAACCTTAACTACCTAGGAAAGCAATAAATATAGTCCGAAAATAAAAATTTCAATACATTTAAGCTCATGATTATAACTCTCCCCAATAATATCCCCAACATCAATGGATTCTAAACAATTGCTCAAATTTTCACAGAAAGAGTCATAGATAGTTTCATGAATGAGTATTTGATTACTAGCGTCACAATAATCATGCATATCCTCTTCACTAGTAGAAAACACTTTTACATGCTCACAATCAACATGACTTAAAGAATGACTCCCCATCACACAACAAAAATCATGTTCTAGCAATTTATCGCATGAAAACTCCTTTGCAAGCCTCTTCTCATAGATTTCATGCCTCTTTCCATCAAGTTGGAACACATAATCATCTATGTCATACTCAATTTTAAAAGGAAGCAAATTGCTCTTGCACTTGAACTTAGATATTACAATTAATGACTTGATATACATCAAAATATCATCATCCATAAAAATTATAAATCACCAATATAAGAATTAAGAGTATAGTTCATTACCTCCAAAAATACCTTAGGTGTTCTAGAAAGTCCAAGAATTCGAATAAACCAATTATACATACCATACTTGGACTTATTTACTAATGAAACATCATCATCTTGTATTCTTTTATGCAATGGTTCAAACTTAGCAATGTCTTTAGGCTACTCCGTGTAATAAACCTGAAAATAAGAATCAAAATAGTCAAAAGGTTCAATAACAAAGAATTTAACTAAGCTTTTATCTTCCACCATCCAACAAGGATTGATTTCACTAAATTCATGTTGGAATCTGATTGGATCCTTTGCTATCATCTCTTGTGCTTCACTTCCCCTTTCAAAAGGTCTTTCCACATATGGCTGCACAAAATCACAAGAACTAAAAAAGAAAGAGTTAATGGCTTAGAAAGTAAAGAAAGAATTTTCGTGCTTACACTCTTTTTGGCTTTTATCACAAGACTAACTTTTTCCTCACCCTTAGCCTCTTTTCTCTCACTGAAGTTTTATTCCTTTTCTTCACGCAAACCCTCTTGTTTTTCTCTCTCTACCTCACAAACTTTTTTTATCTCATTTCCTTCTCTCTTTTCTTTTCGCTCAAGCTCAGTCTTTTCGTCACCTGTCATCCCACTCTCTTCACTCAACACAACCTCTCCTTTTTTCTCTCTTGGTATGTCAACATGCACTCCCTTGCTCCTCTCATTCTTTTCTCTCTCATATTTTTCCATATTCTTTTTAACAGTCTTTTCATCTTCACAAAATTGTGAGAGAGTCAAAGGCCCAAGAATGAGTTTCTTCCCGTTAACCTCAAAAGAGTATTGATTTTTTTCCATGCTATATGAAGTTCTTCTATAGATACACATTGGCTTCCAAAATAAGATATGATAACTATTCATGGGAATAACATCACACCAGGTCACATCCTCATACCTTCCTGTCACGACCCGAATCCCAAACCCGATCGTGATGGCGCCTCTCGTGAAGACAAGGCCAGCCAATTCGAACCATAACTCATTTTAAGCAATAAATTTAACAAGAGAACAACACAACACAGTTTAATAGCAGTCATTTGCAGAAAAAAAAATAGTGAACCATCCCAACAACAGCCCAAAACCGGGGTGTCACAAAGTCATGAGCAACTAATGAAATCCTAATAACAAGATTACTATTACAATATCTCTGGCACAATTGTTCGAAGAAAGTGGAAATAACAATATAAAGAGATACGGGGCTGCGGACGCCAACAACTACCTCGTAGTCTTTGAGTCACCGCTCTGACAATCGTAGTCAATGCCTTGGAGCGGAATCAATAACGCCTGAATCTGCACACATAGGTGCAGGGAGTAATGTGAGTACTTCCAACTCAGTGAGTAGCACATATAAATAATGACTGAAAGTAAGGAAACACGTAAAGCACAAGGCAATGCATAATGAAGCAGTAAATCATTATTTGAAAATAGTAAATCAGTAAGAAATCATTTAAAAATCTTCCCAGCTCTGGTTACCAGTTGCCATTGTTACCAACTGTATTATCTCTGGGTACCCTGCGCTCACTGGGGGTGTACAGACTCCGGGAGGGACCCCTTACGGCCCAAGCGCTATATCAAGCCACCTCGTGGCATACATCTAGGCCCTCGGCCTCATATCAATCAAGCCACCTCATGGCGTATATAAAGTATCTCAGGCCCTCGGCCTCATATCACTCAGTAAAACCTCACACCTGGCCCTCGGCCGCACTCAGTCAAAAAATCATCACAAGCCCTAGGGCATAGTAAAACAGTAGTTCTCAGCCCAAATATCATTTCAAATATTGTGTAAATCTCAAAACTGAATAAAAAGTGGCTGAGTTGTACAAACAGTGGAAAACAACATGACTGAGTTCAAGTAATAAGTACAAATAGCGAGGAAATAGTGATAAAAATCCCCTAAGAGTTCAAACAATTTGGCACGAAGCCCAAATATGGAAATCAGCACAAAACATGATGATATCAAATAGGTTTCAATCAAATATGTAGTAAAAATCATCAATCGGGACGGACCAAGTCACAGTCCCAGTAGTAAACGACCCCACGCTCATCATCGAGCGTGTGCCTCACTTCAATATAGCACTACGATGTGTAAATTCGGGGTTTTGAACCCTCAGAACATCATTTACAATCACTACTCACCTCGAACCGGCTAAATTTCTAGCCCACGACGCCTTTGACCTTCAAATTGGCCTCCACGTGCGTCGAATCTATCCAAATTCAGAACAAATACGTCACAATATATTGAGGGAACAAAGCCCAAGTGAAAACAATCAAAATTAAAGAAATCCCAAAATTAGCAAAACCCGAACCCCGGGCTCACTTCTCGAAATTCAGTACAACGAGTTCCTTATCTCCTCACGAGTTCAACCATACAAAATTTATCGAATTCCGACATCGGATCGACCTCCAAATCTTAAATCTAAACATAAGGGTTTTCCACAATATTTCCCAATTTAAATCACCAATTAATTGCTAAAAATAGTGATAAACTGAGGTAATTCTTCAAAAATTGAGTTAGGAACACTTACCCCGATGTTTCCCTTGAAAATCTTCCAAAAATCCCTTCAAGATTAGTTGCAATCCAAGTTTTATAGCTCCAACTGTATTCAAGATGGCCAAAATCCCCTCGTTTAAGAATTTGTCCAAGAAAATCTCCTTTGGATATAGTTTTGAGGTTGATTTGCTGTGATTCTATGGTGTTTGGAGGTGTTTCTCTTTGTGGATAATGAAAATGGGTTTTGCATGGCAAATGGGCACTTATTTCTATTCATAAAGAGGTCAAAAATCGGAATAATAAAACTTTCAGGTGTTCAAAATGCTATTCGCATTCTAGTCGCATTCGCATTCTGGTCGCATAATCAGAATGTTGTTCGCATTGTGGTCGCATTTTTGACATTGCAATCTGCTACACTTTGCTACGTAGCATAATCAAAAATGCTGCGTAGCATAATAAAAAATGCTGCGTAGCATAATCAAAATGCTGTTCGCATTTTGGACAACATGCGTAGCATTTCTAACATTTATGCAGATTTTCCTTCCCAACGATGAAATAGTCCGTTTAACCACCCAAAACTCACCCGAGGCCTCTGAAAACTCAACCAAACATGCCAACATATCCCACAACATTATTCAAACTTGTTCCAACCATCGGAACGCCCAATACAACCTCTGAACATCAAATTCGCGTTGGATTCAAGCCTAAGGATTTCAAAATCTTCTAAATCGCTCTTTTGATCTAAACCCAACCAAACTACGTCCGAATGACCTGAAATTTTGTACACAAGTCATAAATTACATATCGAAGCTACAACAACTTTCGAAATTCCATTCTGACCCTCGGATCAAATCTCGCCTATCAACCGGAAATCGCCAAAATTCTAATTTCGCCAATTCAAGCCTAATTCTACACGGGATCTCCGAAACCAATTCCGATCACACTCCTAAGTCATAAATCACCTCCCGAAGCTAACCGAACCATCGGAACTCACATTCGAACCCTCTAACTCATAAGTCAACATCCGGTTGACTTTTTCAATTTAAACCTTCTTAAAAGAGACTAAGTATCTCATTTCTTACCAAATTCACTCCGAATGCAAACTACTCAACTCGATTACATAAAACATGGATAACGAAGCGTAAATGAAGTAGAAATGGGAAAGACGGAGTGATAACCCACGAGACGACTAGTTAGGTCATTACAGTAAGAAACATAACTTAATTCTTATTAGATTTGCAAAAGCATTTCTTGTTTCATCATTTCAGTCCATCGCATTCTTACAAGACATAACGTTGTTGAAAGTTGTGATTGTAAGGACGCATCTAGCTGGATTTCCTAAGGAGCCGTTTGGTTAAAGGGATTAGGGATATTATTTCAGTATAAAATTTGAAATTAAATTTATTTAATATTTGGTTTGGCTATTAACTATTATCTATTTATACCAAAATTGTGAGATTATCTATCTCATATAGGAGGCAGGATTACAATATTAAGATTATAATAATGGGATAATCCTTGTCTTGAACCAAATGAACCCTAAGTGTTCTTCCATTTGACTTTGCCTTCTCTTTTCTCTGCAATTAACAAAACATATTTAGCTGAGCAGATTATTCCCTTGCGAGGTCAAGTGTTTAAATATAATTGCTTCTGCTAATTATTAAATTTGTCATAAACAGGATAAGTTAATTAATGCGCAGACCAATTCTAGTTTTTCAAAGATGTGAGGAAGATATAATGACGTGGTCAACCAAGCTATTTCGAAAAAAAAATCATAATAATAATTCCATTCAACTTCCTTAAGTCAAATAATCCAAGAAAACTCAATCAAATAAAAAAAAAAATACCTTAAAACAACAAATATTTTATATCTACTTTTATTATTCTTTTTTATGCATATAACTTATAGACTTCTCTTTAGTATGTAAATATACTATTATCAATCAATAATGGGCCTTTCCTCTATTATTCCGCAATATAGAAAGTGTTAAAATTGTACCACCAACTAATCGATCGTTGGCTATGTTTAATTGTTAAGGAAAGTCAATTAAGTAAGGATTGCAGGTATCCACTTGCAAATAATTAATAGGCTTCAACTTCAATGCATTTTCATTATAGAAATCCGACTCATATCGGAAAAAAAATTCGATTGTAGTTTGGTATTGAAAAAATCGATCATAATTGGTTTTGATTTTAAATAAAAAAAGTCAAATCAAAACCAACGCAACCCAATAGTACATTTATACAATCTTTAAAAATATTTTATGCATATAAATATTTATTATAGTGTAATTTATAAATATTTTTAAAACTTTTTCATAATTTTATTTTTTAACGTATTATTTCAAGTTTGGAATTAATATTCTTGACTAGTAAATAATTTTTATAGCTCATAAATATAGTAACTCAATCAAAGTTCAAATCAACATTAATGCTAACAAAAAAAATTCAATTCATCAATAGGAAAATGACGATAGCGTTGAATATCTATTTTTTAGTTTTATATTTGTTTATAAAGAAAATGAATATCTTAGTTTATCTTTTTTTTGTGCTTAGTTATGCAATTAATAGTACTTATTAGCTATACTTATTTTAGCATGACCTATATAGTATTTTTAGATTATGTTAATTTTTATTGTGGCTTATTATTTAGCAATATTTATCTTATGCAATTTTACTATCTTTGTTATTGAATATTTTAGTATAATGCTATGACCTATCTCATATTATTATGTTATTTTCTTGGAAAATACATTATATAGTTGTAACTTACTAGGACTAAAGAAAAATTTGGAGCACAAGTTATATATTTTATGAAGACTTTACCAAAAAAAATCGAAAAACCCGAGAAAAACTGAGATTGAAAAAGCCGACTTTGTTTGTTTGGTTTATAGATTTAAAATTCCGAAACCATTAATTTGGTTTGATAACTAAAAAGTCAGAACCAACCTGATCTATGTACGCCCCTACCTAGTGGCATTTATTATGTGTGGCAGGAAAGTAAGAACATAGTGTTCACTACTGCCGCGATCGTGAGTTTAATCAGTCAGGAGGTACACTATCGAGGTTTTATTAGAGGTTATCGATTCTTTCAATATTTCTCCTTTATTACTTATCCCGTATATTTTTGTTCTTACTATTTCCTAATTTTGGCCTTTTAGGTTCCTGCTAAGTGGAATTAGACAAAAACGTCAGTAAATACTTATTTGCATTGAGTTTCATATCTAACCAAACAATTAACCTTAAGAATCAATAAGTCAAAGTGAAAATGCATAATTCTTAACCATAATTAAGTGTTAAAAAGTATAAATGCAAGACAAATGTCTTATATTTGGTTTGATCTAAATACTCGGTGCGGATAAGTTTTTACCTAAAAACGTCCAATAGAATACCCCATAGAACCGTTGGGAGAAGGAAAAGGCACAACATGCACGGCTAAAATGTCTTAGCCAACAACAGTCTCCATTTAGATTTATTGTCAAATCTACTCTTACACTCAATTTTGATAAACAAGCACACCTACTAAAAAGGAACTAGTCACAGAATTTTTACTAATTTGTCGCTAAATACCCTGTAACAAATAAGATTATTTTATAATCCTTTGCTAAATAAGATAAGCGATGGATTTATTGCTATTTCGTGATAAATTTGTCCGCAGCTAATTCCTATGTTTTATTTTTCTTTGTTACTGCATGCAGAGAGAAATTTTTATGAGAATAAAGTCAGTCTAAATTTGCTTAATGGGAGAAAATGTGAGAGGTGGAGAAGTGAATAAGCCATTGAGCAATCCCTTGGCTATGTGGTGATAAGCTGCTTCTGTTAAGTGAATTCCATCCCAATTTGCAAATTTAGAAGAGTCCAAACATGCCTTGGAGCCAATATGACCACATCTTGCTGAATTGTTGAAGTTGTAAGGACCTCCACCTCCACAACATGCTACCAATGTATTGGAAAATCCTGTGTCATTTTGAATGGACACAAAATGAGCACCTACCATAAAAAAAAGGACAATCCGATACACAAAACATATTTTCACGTTGACACCAAATTTGGGAAAGAGCTGGATCCGAGGGGTGTGATGTAGGCAGCATGTCCTAACACAAGCGTTACTGATTGATTCCACGGCTCGAGCCCATAACATATTGGTCACACAGAAACAACTTTGCTGTTGCTCCAAATATCTATAATGATATATATGTAGACACAGACACACTTTAAATTTCCTCATACTTTTGTAACTTTTATACTTAGAGGATCTCATATTCCCACTGTTTCAGTTGATGTGGTAAAATTTGAATTGACACGGAGTTGGAAAGATAGAAAGACTTTTGAAACATACGATTTATATATATATATATATAAACTTTTTATTAGAGATAAAATAAAAAGTTTAATAAATTATTTTCAAATATAAAAAACTGTCATCATTTTTTAAACGAACTAGGATAATTAGTAAATTAAACGACTCATAATATGAATTTAGAAAGATGTAATTAAGAAGTTATCAAAAGCATTAATCTAAGTTCATCATAATAAAATTAACTTACCATAATGCTTTGGAGCATGAAACAATCTCTTTGCAGCTCCATAATAATCAGCATACATGATCTTTGCATGAGGATATTCTTCTCTTAATTTCTCAAGGGAGAGTTTAAGCTGAGAATTGTGATATTTAGAGAAGGCATTGTAGGCTTTGAGACATCCATTTTTGTCATATGCTCCTTTGTTTGTAGTGCCAAACAAGGTTAAGTACAATGCTGAGCACCCAATTGGCAAATTCCCAGGTACTATCAATTCTATTGCTCCTTCCTCTATCAATACCTAATTAAGAGTAAATTATGAAGAAAAATAGTTAAATATCAAGTTTGGGTGTTTCAAGACCTCATTCAACAAAAGGCAGCCAGGCACATAAAGTATTTTGTATTCACACAGAGTCTGTAAAAAGATCACACGTTAAGGGTGCAATGTAGCAGGGGACGGATCCAGTTTTAAGGTTATGAGTTTCCCGCTCAAACACTGTAGTTGTATTAAGAAATTCACTAAGTATCTATAAATATTTGACTAAAAACTCAATTAATATTATGCATATATAACTCGAAGTCGTTGTAGGAACTCATAAACTTCAAATCCTAGATCCGACTCTGTAATGTAATTAACCTATTCTAATATAAAAATTAATAGTTTCTTTCACGACTTAAACTCGAGTGAAGACCTCATCATATGTTGAATATTAAGGTTGGATGGCCTAGGCCAATACACAAAAGTTGAAATGGATGCTTTAGGCTATAATTTATTTTTTTAATCTATGATGAAAGTAGAGTAAACGCTTACACTTGTTGCTTCAATAATAGTTTCAACTACTGCTGGTACAAGAGCTTTAAGTTGTTTAATGCTTCCACCAACAAAGTAGGGGTAGTTATAGTCATTGCCTCCAATCTCTCCCACTATAAATAGTGACTTTTTAAAATATTCTCTACAATCTGCAGGCCAAAATTAAAAAGAATTAAAAAAACACAAAGGAAAATTAAGAAAACTACGAAGAATTAATCTAAATAGCTGCTGACCTAACAATATAAATTAAAAATAAATTGACAAATATATAATATATTTATAATCCATGTATGACATATGCATAACCATGTATTAATTAGTGTATAAGTTATGTATGCTGATTATGAAAAATAAACAGTATATTTGTGTATCAATCCTACAAATTATAGTGTTAATTTTTTAGCTCAACTCTTTTTTTATTATGCTATTTTTACCCCCAAAAAACAGTAATTTATTTTTGAAACTTATAGCAACTGATTTTGAAAGCTTGCTAAAAATGGCATATTAAAACAACCAGTATTTGCAAAAGCTCAAACTAATTTTTGCCTGTCCAATTTTTTTTGCAAAACTAACCAAACGCCACATACTAAATCTAATAAAACATATCATGGCTAAATTAATAATTGTCATTACTATACCTTTTCTCGCGGCACAAATGTTAGACTTCACTTCCTGAAACCATCTCACTTGGTCAGTTAATGAAATATTGGTCCATAAAATTGTTATATTCTTACTATAGAAATACTCAGCAGCAATTGCAGTAGCTCCAGCAATGGCAAAATTCACTCCATGTTCGGCTTTTACGCCATTTTTCAGTGCCAAATAGGGTGGAAGTAATGGCAATCCATATGCCTCCGCTACATGTAGTAGAATGAAAATAAAATGTCATTACTTTTAAATTAGTGGCGGAACTAGAAATTTTAATATGAGATTAAAAAAGAAACTTTTATACTACACATCAACCTAACAAAGACCACAACAAAAAGATAACCCTAATCTTTAATTTTTACAAATTTTAGCCCGTATAATCACGGTATAATATGTGTATAATATGTATATAATATACATATTATACACTTTCCGTACATGGAATATACACCAGCGGCAGCTACAAATGATTATGGCTAGGCAAGTGAAATTATTTTTAGCCGTCAGACTAAAAATGTTGAGATTGCTAGAATGTAAGACCTGAAATTTGCTTATGCTATATATAGTATTTAAGTATAGGGCAGACCGGCGCACAAAGTATTCCGTATTTATGCGGTATCTAGAAAAGGACCGCACTTCAAAAGGTGCGATGTAGACACTACACAGCAATCCAACAAAGCCTATAACAAAATGATAACCCTGATCTTTAACTTTTACAAATTTTATCCAGTATAATCACGGTATTTATGTCTATAATCAATATGTAAACGTTATACACTTGTTATAAATGAAATATACACCAGCAGCAGCTACAAATAATTACGTCTATGCGGGTGAAAAATATTTTTAGCCGCCACAATATAAATGTTAAAATTTCAAGAATGTAAGACCTGAAATTTTTCTATGTTGTATATAGTATTAAAGTATAGGGCAGCCTTGTGCACAAAGTATTTCGCATTTACGCGGGGTCCAAGCAAAAACCTCATCTCAAGGGATGTGAGGTAGAAAGTTTGCCCTAATTTAACAAAATATCATTGCCTTCAAATAGTGGTGGAGCTAAAATATCTAACATAATATTAAAAATAAATACAAGAATATTACACCTGAGATTAAAACTTGCAACCTAAAAGATAATTTTGGACAAATGTACCACCAAAGTAGGAAAAGAGCTTCCTTATGTGAAGGGAGTCAATAACTTATGAAAATACAGAAAACTTTTTTTAGTATAATTTTCTGACGAGGAAATAATTGAATTGAATCCCTTTAGAGTAAGTAGTTTTGAACATTTCTAACATTTAAATAAACATAAGAATAAAAATAGAAGAAACATTACCAAAGAAGTCAACAATTAATCGTCCATTTGAGCATCGACCAGTAGCATGCGTAAAAAAAGTTTCTCCGTAGGGGAGTTTTCCGATGACCGGAAAAGCTAGGGCACCGGAGAGAAGGAAATTGCCGGTGTCGGCGAGTGAATCACCAAAGCTAAATATTGCATTATAAGATTGTTGGTTGGGTGAAACTGAGCTCAGAAAGGAACAAAAAATCAAGAAAAAAATGAGTTTCATGACGATACACGTAGTTTGTCACTAAGCAGTCTGAAATTCCGTTTACAAAAGATCTGATTTTGAACAAAATCTTTATTTATTACCTTATTCCCTTTCCTAACTAAAGTCACTAAGAAGGGGCCGGGGCGGACTGCAATTCATCTTCTCTGCTGAGATGATTGGAGGATGGGGAAACGGCACTTTTGAAGAAGGGCACAAAGAGCATAAATTTCTTTCCACTATTGTTAGATATAAGCTTTTAAAAATTAGGGCTACATAAATTAAATTAGGGCTAGTCTTTTCAGTGGTGGCGATAAATGTTACAAGTAGCTAGTTAGGTGGCGAACATGAAATTCATAAATATATAGAAGTAAAGTAGGTGAAAGAGTTATAGATATTAAATAAATGCAGAAAGTCAATCAACTGTCCAAGTTTAACTAACTGGTCCCTAAAGTATAGGATTTCATATAAGTTACTCGAGTTTATACATAATAAATTGTATAAAAGTACGTAGCTTCATGCTACTAGATACTTTAAAAACTTAATTATTGATAATTATCGGTATCTATATCTATATATTATTAAAAGCAAATTAAAAAAGTACCATATTAAATCAAATGATAGCCTAAAGAGAAGTCACATGGCATAATTAGTTAATAGTTTATTTATTTAGTTAATATTAGTTATTGATTATTGTTTATAAATTTAGGTATATATAAAATTCGAAAATAAGAAAAATAAAAAACTACCGATTCAAAATAGGGAGTAGTTTCTTCCTAGTATTATATATATATATATATATATATATATATATATATATATATATATATATATATATATATATATATATATATAT
>MCJB01017090.1:181186-203734 GCA_002018475.1 Nicotiana obtusifolia
CCCCCCCCCCCCCCCTTTTTTTTTTTTTTGGTTAAAGCTATCCAGCTCCTTCATGAGCCTGGACAAACATATATAGATAAATATATAAATACATTGGAGGGGGACTTCACCTTACCTCTATTACTATGTAGGTTGAGCATCATCAAACCTTTACAAAATGATGGATACATATATTCGTTATAGCTCACAAAATAGTGAATTGAGAGGGCTACTAATCCCTCTTCTATAGTACGTAATTACAAGCATATCAAGGAATACTAAATTGATATCTTCTGCCCAGGCTCCTGTCTAGAGAAATGATATTCTTGGATTCTTTTATTCTAAATGAAGGGAATTGTAATATGTCCATTCTGTATTCTCCTCTAGCCTCCTTTGATAGTTGTTGCAAATTGTGAAACCATTTCATATGTTTAACTTTCAAGCCATAATTGGATAGGATATCAGCAACTTTGTTTCCTTCTCTATAGCAATGTGCTATTATCCTATCTTCCATAAGTTCAAGTTTGTTTCTCAAATCCAGAATTATATCAGTTAACTTCCATGGAATTTTAGCTTTTCCAAGCAGCCAGTTAACTAACAACAAAGAGTCAATATCCACAATGATCTTCTTGTATCCTTTCTCCACACACCAATCTAATCCAGCCTTCAGAGCCAATGATTCTGCCATATTATTTGTGATAATACCAAAAGGGATTCCATAAGCATTTTAAGGACATGTTGTCTAATAGTAGTTGCAGTTTGACTCATCTGGACCCCAAAAGTTTGACTAAAATGATGCTAAATAGGTCTGCACATATCACTCCCCGTAAAAATATGTTCTTCAGCTTCGATACTTGAGTTGATACATCATGAACATTTGAATGGGAATTGGAGTCCAAATCTCTTCATATTATCATCCACAGGGATCTTGTATTTGAATAATTTCCATAGGAAATTTTTCTTTTTTGAAGGGGATCTTGCAATGCCACATCAAATTAGTAACCAGAGTAGTATTCTTTCTGCTTCTTAGATGATTCCAAGCAGACTACAATTGAATTTTTCATCTTCTGATAAAGTCCATATTAGATAATCATGTAGCACTAGAAAATTTATTTTAACTCCCTGGATATGTTGTACAATCCCAGCAGGTAGTATTTGAGCTAGCTTGGCCACATTCCATTCTCTGTTGATCATGAATGAAGAGACATGAATTTTAAATGATGTACAAGCCTCTCCAAACTGTGCAAGTTTTCGCAAGCCTGTCCAGTTATCCCACCAGAAACTTGCATTTCCTTCATTTATTTGCCACAAAATCAAACGATTTACCCTCTTCTTTATCTCCATTAATCTTCTCCAGGTGTGTGAATGTAGGTAAGACCATTTCCCAAGTATAGGGTGTATACTCATAGAGTATTTGGCTTTCATGAATTCAGCCCATAGTGAATCTCTGGTTCTGAATTGCCACCAAAGCTTGGCAGCAAAAGTATCAGCAATGTCTTGTAAAGACCTGAATCCAACTCCTCCACTTGTTGGATAGCATAATGTACTCCAGGATGAGCAATGGTATTTTTGCTTTCTTCACTGCTTCCCTAGAAAAAATTGGCAAACACTCCTTCGATCTGTTTTATTATTGTCTTTGGAGGTTGGCAGATTGACAAAAGATGCACTGGCATAGCTGATAACACATGTTTAATCAGGATCATCTTCCCTCCAGCCGATAGTAAGTGACTACGCCAAGTTCCCACCTTCCGAACAATTTTAGTGGCGATATCAGTAAAATAATGGACCCTTTTCCTTACCGCACAAATTGGACATCCCAAATAAGTAATAGGAAACTCTTTACGCTGAATGTTCAAGCAGTTTTCTACTATGGCTATCCTTCTGTAAGATATGTTGTCTCATACTATAAAATAACTTTTGTTCTTATTGATTAGTTGACCAGATGCCTTTTCGTATTCTTCCAGTTGCTCCATCACCAGATTCAAAGATGCAGTCTTTCCTGAAGAGAAAATAATAATATCATCATCATAAGATAAAAGATTAATTCTAGGTCCATTAGTATTCATAGTGAAACCTTTGAACCTTGGATTATCAAATAAAGAATTTAAATTTCTAGAAAGTACTTCTGCAGCTAATATAAATAAAGAAGGGGATATAGGATCTCCCTATTTTACTCCTCTCTGAGATTTGAAGAAACCATATCTCTTCCCATTTATAATAATTGTATACCGCACGTTACATAAGAGATTCCAAATTATATGTATCCATTGTTCCCCAAATCTCATTTTCCTCATTACTGCACAAATGAATTGCCAAGATAGCGTATCATAGGCTTTGTTCATGGCTAATTTGATAACAATATTTCCTTCATTATTTGGCTTTTTGATATCATGAATGATTTCCTAGGCCAAGTGTACATTCTCACCAATAGTCCTGCCTTTCACGAAGCCACTTTGGTTATGAGATATTATTTTGGGAATGAACTTGGAAAGTCTAGTATTTAAAACTTTAGAAACAATCTTCTGTGAGACATTACTCAAACTAATAGGTTTGAAATCTGAAAAGGTTTGAGGCGTCTCAACTTTAGGGATTAATATTAAGCAGGTACTAGTAAAGAATTTAGGTATCTGCTCCCCATTGATTACTTCTTTAACTATGTCTGTTATGTCATCTTTGATTATATCCCAAGTCTTCTGAAAGAAAAATCCATTAAATTCATCTGGTCCAGAGGTACTATTAGGATCCATACTAAAGACAGCTTCTTTTAACTTCTTCTTATGTTGGAGCTGCAACTAGAAAATCATTGTCATCTTCCATAATTATCCTAGGGATATGTTGTAGGATTCCCATGTCAATATCTCTGTCATCTCTAGTGAATAGTTGTTGATAAAAATCAACAGCAGCATTAGTAATTTCCGAAATGTATCCACCATCTTGTGTGGAATCACCAACTCTGCCTTGGCCTTATTTAGTTCAGATCTAGTGTTCTGATCCATGGAGTTAATATAAGCCTCTTCGTATATCTTCACTTTGTCTTCTAAAGTCTTGGTGTTTGCAAAGATATCCCCAATCTTGGATTTAGACCAGCTGCTCAAATTTTTGCTCAAACTTCCATATCCCAGCTCTGTTGAACAATCTCCATGAAATCATGTTGTTCCACCCAAAAGTTAAGAAATTTAAAGTATTTGATAAACTCCTCATCTTTGTTTCCAAAGGTTATAAGTAGAGGACAGTGATCAGAACTTATCCTTGGAAGATGTATTACTTTTGATTCAGAAAAATTAACATCCCATTCATCATTCACAACCAATCTATCTAGTCTTTTCCAAATTATGTCCTCCATTTTCCTCTCATTACAACATGTGTAAGTGTTCCCCACAAATCTGACATCATATAATCCACAATCATTTAAGCATTCTATAAAAGGAATGCTCTTACTCAACCTGTGAGGCCTATCACCCATTTTTTCTTCTTGTTGTAATATGCTGTTAAAATCACCACACACAGCCCAAGGTAGATTAATTATAGAAATAAATGCTCTCATGTAATTCCATAGTTCCTCCCTACCAGCAGCTTTTGATCTAGCATACACTCGCGATATGAATACTTCATTAGTAAAAGAATGATCATTAATTTTACAAGATAACATATGTTCTTCATTAGCATAGTCATTACAGATGATATCATGTCCCCAGAATACCCAAATTTTATTACTGTAGTTTGCAAATCATCCTTGCATTCCCAGGATCCTTCTGTAGATATCTATCTTTGTATCATTAATGAAAGGATCCTGGATTGCTACAAAGAACACTTTATACATTTTGATAAGATACTTCAATCGTTCAGTTGCAGCTTGGGACTTCATGCCCCTGATCTTCCAATTAAGGACACTGATCATGTTGAAGTGATATTAAGAGGATTTTGGGAAAGTCTCTGTTGACTCCTGGTCGTTGGAGCTTCTCTAGTTTTCCTTTCCTTTTTATCTGTTATAGCTTTTCTTGGTGATAACCCTCCTTGTTGGCATGTATATTCTATATGTCTAGCAATGAATTCACAACGAACTCTTCCGAAGATGACAATCCCCCAATATTTGTAAACCAGTCAAGAGAGCCAGAAGTATCTGAGATAGATGAGGAACCAATGGTTTGAATAAATTGATCTTCTGCCTCATCAAAAGACTCCTCTGAGGTATTAGTCTCATCAGAATCATCATCGTCATTCCAGTCATCTTTTGTTTCTTGTGGCATCTCAACCATTGTACCTGTTGCTTCTCTAGGTAATATTTTAAAAGGAGAGCTGCTATGTCCCAGACTTGAATTTTCATCCTCGGGCACGCTCTCAAATCTATTATTCATAGGTAGCTTATTGAGATGTACTCCACTGATATTCATATTCTGTATTCTAGCACCACCATTTTCTGTACCTGTGTCTATCCATCTTGAAACAAAACAACTTGGAGATCCTTAGGATTTTTTATTAAAATTTCCTTCTCCATACCATTCCTAGTTGTGATCTCCTTTTATTTCAAGCCCCATGTGCTGGGATTGTCCCATAGAGGTGTCACTTTCTTTAGCTAACATCATTTGTTTTGCACTGGGAGATTTTAATTCTTGGTTTGATTGATCCTACTCTCTTCATATTGTTTGTTATTATTGTTAGGATCGATTCACCCAAACACTCTGAACAGATGAAGAAGATGAAAAAATCTTAGAGAGAGTAAGATTGAGGTAGAGAGAGAAATACGTGAGAGACCTTTTTTTCGTGGTAACACCTCGTTAAAGTAAACTTCCACGGCGGCGGGCAACCTCAACGCAGAGGTTGATCCACATGAACATTAATATATGACAGTACATCACATATTAATCAGGCTCCACACCTAACAATTATTACCCCCCTTAGAACTCTCACTAGCTTGTACCGATGTACCTACATCTTGTTTATCTTTATTACACTCATTAGAGATCTCTATAACCTGTGTAGATGCCGGGCCATGTTTATTGTTATTACCCTTATTAAAGATATCTATACCATGTGTAGATGCAAGGCCTTTTTTATCTTTGTTACACTAATTGGAGGTCTCATTAACCTGTGCAGATGTCCCTTCATTGCTAAAGATAACTCCAGTTGGCTTATACATCTATTTAGGAGTTCAAATCTACCCCTGTAATTTCTTGATCTTCTCCCATCATTGTTTTGGTTCTCTTCACCAATTCTGTTTGGCTGCAGTTCATTTGTTCCCTCTTTCACATGATTCTTCTTCTTATCCCCATTGTTTCTTTCAATGTGCTTTTCTTTTAGCTCCTTGTTATGCTCTAAATTGGACTCCATCTGCAGCTTTTCTTCCTGCTGCAGCTTCTTCTTATCATCCTTCTCTTCTCTTTGCTTAATTCTGCAATATTTCTCCTCGCGCCCCTGGTGTTTACAATACATACAGTATTGTGGCATATCCTCAAATTCAACATCTTGCCAATATCCATCCTCATCATTTTCTTCATCATATCCTACCCAAACTTGGTTAGGCATTGTTTTTGTTAGGTCAATTTCAACCTTAGCCTTGGCCACACTCCCCCTAGTTTTAGTATTTGTTGCTTTATCCAGTGCTAACAGAGGACTCATGGATTCAAGCATCTCACTCACCACATCCCAGCAGTACAGATGCCAAGGGAGGCTAGGAAGCACTACCCAAACTGGAGTAAAAGGTGTTTCTTCATTTGGATCAAACAAAGGGGTCCATCTAAATACTCTCATTAAGCTCCCTTCCACTTCCATAAATTGCCTAAAGTATATCATTTTGAAGTCATGCTCATTATCAAACTCTAGGTATACATGTCCGTAATCATAATGAGTAACCTTTACGGTGGTCTTCAAAGGTATTTGAGTAATGAAAAATTTTCGAATCTTATCAATTGGCAAGTTGCAATTGTGGCATGGAAGTCTAATAAACATGTAACAATTAAGGCATGAAGACAAGACATAATATTAAGCACTGAAGATAGGGAAAACAAGTAAAGTAATAGTTAAGTCATGGAAACAAATAATTTAAAAAATACGGGAAAACATGAAAACGTAATTCACCTTGCATATACACCGCTACACATTTAATTTACATAGCACATAGCTCAAGAATTTTTAATTTTCCTCAAATCAAGGTTAGACCCAACGCTTACCTCACTCTACAATCAACTCAAAGTTCAACCACGACCTTGCCTTTCGAACAAGCCTGCAAACCAACCGAATCTAGCAAATTATTAACCAACGATTCAAAATAAGCCTTAGAAACTATCCGCGAATGAAATAGGTTCAATTTTAGATTATTATTGAAAAAGTCAACAAAAGACAACCCCGGGTCCGCTTGGTGAAAATTGAAATTTGGACCAAAATCCAATCACCCATTCACCCCCGAGCCCGGTTATGTAATTAGTTTTAAAATTTGACCACAATTCGAGGTCTAAATCCCAAATTTACAAAATTCCCTAATCCTACCCAAATCTATACCATGAAAATCCTAGATTTGATGTTGAAAACTTATGAAATATAATGGGTAATTGAAAAGAAATGGATTAAAGTCACTTACCAATGAATTTAGGAAGAAAATCTCTTAGGAAAATCGCCTCTAAGGTGTTTAGGCCTGAGAGTTTGAAAGAAATGAGCTAAATCTCGTTTTCTCCTCTTTAGTACAGGCACAGATGTCGCAATTGCGAACCTCGCAAATGCAAAAAAAAGAACCATCGGAATTGTGAAGGACTCCCATATCTGCTTTCATCGCATTTGAGATGAATTGTTCAACGTCCGAACTTTGACATGTCGCAAAAGTGATCCAGTGATCGCAATTGCTACCAACTCCCAGGCCAGGCCATCATCGCAAATGCGACAAAGAGTTCGAAAATGTGAAATCTTTAGGCCACTGTGCTCTTCGCAAATGCGGGCATGAAGCTCGAAAATGCAACCAATGCACCAGACAATGCACCAGAAAAATGTTCTCTCTCCTGAACACTCTAAAACACGTCTGAAACTCACTCGAGTCCTCGGGGTTCCAAACCAAACATGCACACAAATGTAACAACATCATACGAACTCGCTCGCGCAATCAAAACACCATAATAATAATTAGAACTATGAATCAAACACCAAAATAAATGAAATTTTCAAAGAAACTTAAGAACTTTCAACTTTTCAACCGCACGTCCGAATCACATCAAATCAACTCCGTTTTGTACCAAATTTTGAAAACAAGTCATAAATACTATAATGAACTTATACCGAGTTCCAAAATTGAAATCCCAACCCGATAACAACAAAGTCAAACTACGATCAGAATTAGAAATTTCTTAAACATTTAAACTTCTAGTTTTCAACAAATTACGTTGAATCAAGCTAGGGACTTCCGAATTCGATTCCGGGCATATGCCCAAGTCCCAAATCACGATACGGACGCACTAGAACCGTCAAAATATTGATCTTGTTCCGTTTGCTCAAGATCTTGACTAAAGTCAACTCAAATAAGTTTTAAGACAAGATTTCATATTTTTATCAATTTGTCGCATAAAAACCTTTCATAAGAAAACACGGACTGCGTACGCAAATCAAAAAAGTCTAAACGGAGCTAATTGAGGTTTCGAAATATTGAAACGAGGGTTAAATCTGAAAATGACCTATTGGGTCATTACAGATATCAATAAAGTCAGCTCCTGGTCAAACCTCTCAACCCTCCAAAATAATAGCAGAAAAAAATTATTGTATATATATATATATATATCTATATATATATATATATTATGTATGCTATATACAAAAATTATACAAATTTATATACTTTTTCAGCTATCAATTATAAATAGTGTCTGGTGCAGACTAAAAGTCGAAATATACATAAAGTGAGAAAAAATGTATATTTTTTGTATATAACATATATAATGTATGTCTGTATGTGTGTGTGTGTGTGTGTGTGTGTATATATATACACACACACACACACACTATGTATGTTATATACAAAAAAATTATATATATATATACACACACATTATGTATGTAAATATATATTTTTTCGACTATTATTTTGAGAGCGATTATACAGTATCAATGTCATTTTTCCATTAATGTTCAAATGGAATAAGTGTGATTCTAGTCCCCTAAAGACAATTTTCAATTTTGGTCATCATGATATTTAAGTAATCTAAAGTTCCATTTCCTCTACTAGAAAATATCAAGAATCGGTAGACTTCTATGCTAAATGAATTTTGGCAATATTTTCTTATATATTGACATAGACCCTCTAACTACCTTTGCTTTATTATATGTCATTTTCTGAAGAAAGGTTACACGATAAGATTTCACGTCCCATGGATTTAAAAAGAAATTAATGTTAGGTGATATTTCTTTTAATGGACATTCAACTCAAATAGCACGGGTTAGTCAGATTTTGGACTGGTAATCAAAAAATAGTCAGCGCTTGCAAAGTCATTAAAAAATAGTCATTGCTTTGCTGAAATATGTAAAGTTTCAGCAATGTGCGTGATTATGGAGCTCCTGCGTTTAAACTTCCAGCATATTATGTTGGAACTCCAGCATACAGAAAGTTCCAATATAATATTGGGGATTATAGAGCTACTGCATATAAACTTCCCGCATATTATGTTGGAACTTCAGCATATTATGTTGGAAGCTCATATGTAAAAAATTTGTACTCCAACATATTACGCACAAATATTTCGGATTTTAAAGGTATTTTTGTTCAGATTTTATTTTTACATGAAAAGTGATTAAATTTCGATTACTTTTAAAATTGTATCTATTTTTCAATTATCAGTTGTAAATCTAACTTATTTATTTATCTTTTTCCCACCTATTGACATATAAATATCATAATAACTAATATATTGGCTCGTTGATGTTTTCGTTTCTTCAATGATATTACAAATACACACTCAAGTTTTCCAAAAGTTTTAGTATTTTCCTCCACCTAGTATAAAATGCAGGTTCAAGTACAAAATTATACATGGTTCGTGGAAGACGGCCACACAAAAAGTGGTAACGCATTGCGCCAATAGTGAAATATTAATTACCATTTGAATTAAAAAAATTTAAGTTACATATATTGTATATGTGAATAATTTTTACACTATCAAGTCATTCAAAAAATATCTCGGAAAATCTTATTAAATGTAAGATCTGTTCCTAATCTTGAAAATAAAATAAAATATCGGGTATAATAGATAAATGTGATCGGAGTAAAGATTCTTAACATACAAATGTTGTATATTATTCGACTCTTAATTTACTATCTTGTCGAGAGAAAAACAAGTAAAAAGAAAAAAAATTCTACTAGAGGATTGAATCGAACCAAATAATTTTGCTATACTTCGTATTTTTCTTAAGAATTATATTAATATGTATAAATTATCAGTTTAAAAGCCTAAAATTCAATAGGGCTAAAAATTCTGAACAGATATATTTCAAATAATGGATTCGTCTCTCACCACACCATGAGAAAATATTGTCCATTACTCAATTGAACTGTATGCAACTACCGCAAAACACTTTAGATTTGGGGCTCTGCCTAATAAATTAATAAATGTAAACTTAAATAAAGCTAGATTTACATATCAAGACTAATTACATCACTACTTTCAAACTTGTAACAATGCTAACTCTCCACCAAATGCAAGCTAAAGTTGGTGTATTGTATGTTTCAATATTGGACAGTTATATACAACTTTCTGTACAGAGGCAGATCCAGGATTTGAAGGTTGCGAGCGCCATTAGACCGTATTATGCTACTGGTCTGATTTTCCCTTACTTAAGTCATCAAAAGAACAAAGTTCATTTATTCTAGGAATTGCATATGGACCTTGTAATAAGCCTTTGGTGATCAATCTATATGCTGCCTCTGTCAAATGTACACCATCCCAACTAACATATGAAGAAGGATTATTACACACATTTGATAATGGTGAACCACAACTTGCCAATGAATCATAATTGTATGGACCTCCTCCTCCACAACATGCTACAATAGTGCTTACAAAACCTACACCATCATTAACAAAATTGTTAATAACTTCCAAATTGATGTTTTCAGAAAGTTCGGGATATAACGATAGAGTTTAACTTTTATATACCGATAACACAATTTTTTTTTGAAGAATTAACCTAAATATCATACATCCTACCACTTAAAATAAATAAAAATAGCCGGCAAGTTTATAATATATGTACAATGTGTATCATCATGTATGATCAGTGTTTAATCGCATGGCCAGTTACTCTTTTCGTTCTTCTATTTTCAATTGCATACCTTTTTTGGGAGAAAAAGAAATTAGTGCTTAATCTATGTATATCAACTAAGAAAGTAAATAGTGAATCCAACAAGCCGGTGAATATTTAATATATATATAATTCATGTATAATATGTGTATAATCAGTGTATAATCTATGTACTATTTGTATAAAGATCTCATAAATTTTTATATTATCTGGTCACCTAAAAGATAATTAGATGCAACTAACACCTATAAATGAAATTAGTAGCCTGCTACAACAAGTTAAAGTACACCAATATTATAAAAATTTTATGTAGTCAGAGTATATCAGTTACATCTATAATGATAAAATGATGTAAAAAGGTAGATTTTACGTACCAAATTTTTTTGGAGATTTGTAAATTTGCATGGCTGCATTGTAGTAATCAGCATAGATTACGTTGGCTTGAGGATGAAGCTCTCGAATGCGATGAATTTCTTCTTGAAGTAGTTGGTTATGATATTCAGCAAAACTGTTTAACCAATTTATGCAACCAGTTTCAGAATCATATTCATTTTTATTTGAGTCCTTAAAAATAGTTAGATAAGAAGCTGAACATCCAATTGGTAGATTTCCAGGAACAATAAGTGTTTGAGCTCCAAGTTCAATTAGTTCCTGCAACATAACCAACAAAGTGTCACTTAATTACTAGATAAAGAACGTAGGCAGAATCAGAATTTGAAATTTATGGGTTCGGGTTTTTAATCATTTTAAACCACTCGATTCTAAATTAAAAAATTTCATATATCCGGTGAATTTCTTAATTAAAACGCATATAAGATTTGAATCAAAGTTACTAGATTTGGCTGAACTCGTAACTTGGCTTAGCCCCTTATTAAGAAAATGTTTTTAGTATAGTAATATGAGTTGATAAAAATAATAGAAGAATTAACTCAAATAGCCGTCTACCTAATTGCTTAAACTAAAAATAGCGGACGGATATATAATGTATATATAATTCATGTATAATATGTGTAATTAATGTATCATTTATATATACCGGCTAGAAAAGATAAACAGTAAATCTGACCGATTATTTGCATAAAAATCTCAAAATAATAATTGATTCTTACATGAATGGCTAGGCCAATGGCTTTAACAACTTCAGGCACATATGTTTGAACTTCTTCACTCGACTTTCCTTGAGAAAATGGATGATTATAATCATTGCCTCCAATTTCCCCCATTAGAACTAGTGAGTTTCCAAGAAACTCTCTGCAACCTGATTAATATTTCAAAGAGTATAAGCTCTATGTCAATATATTGATAGTAAGAATTTATACCAGCACGTCATTTAAGAGACAATTACAAATATTTTTTTATATCATGGAAGTAGTAATTTATAACCTTAAGTAAAAGAAGCAATCTTTTATAACAAGTCAAAATACACTATAAGAAAATTTTTATACTGTCAATATATATATATAAAACTTAAATTTTATTTCAAATTGGTGATGATGAAATTTAGTTTCTTTATCACTTTACTAGGTCGGCCGTTATGTCCAAAGTTGAGCTATCTTTTCTTTTCTTTTCTTTTTCTTTCTTTTCTATATGATGTCTTATAAAGTTAGTTTCTTTGTCACTTGTATAATGATTTGCTTCACTTTGGTATCTAATCAAAACTAACATATTGTGGAAGTCCAATTCAGTATACGTGTCATCTTTGTCTGAACACAGAAGATTTTTAGAAATAATTCAATCAGTTCTAAAATCAAATGTCTCACAAACTTTTCAAATTCCCTTATCCCTCCCTTTTATCAGTTATTTAAAGGGGGTTCCTAACCCCTACTAAGTAAAGGGCGCGTGTTCAGTCCCAAGCATCTTCGTCAATATTCTATCTGTTTCCGTCGGAGATTAAAGGAAAAGATGTCAAAACTTTACCCATAAAAAAAAATACATAAACCTGCTCACAATTCATCTATTTTTCCTCCTCATTGTTATGTTTCAACTTTTTTTTTTTTAAATATTTTTTTTCATCTTATGCTACTTTTTTCTTGCTCACATATCATGTTAATATTTTCCTCCTCATAGTAGCATATAATCGAAAACAAATTATTTTACAGTTTTTCAAAAATAGTTCCAGAAATTTTTCTTCAAAACTCATTTCCAAAAATATCCAAACGGAGCCTTCGAATTTAACATGATGTCCCCACTATATAATCCTTTTGTTTCTTTAGTTAGTAACAGAGGATATTGTCTATCTATTTCAATTAATTCCGTTTCATAATAGGACTCAAATAATTATTTTTCTTGATTACTTTATTAGTGGTTGGTGAAGGGAAGGCTTATCTTAAACAAAAGCAGCAGAGAAGTCTTTATCTTTATCAAGCACTACATGACTTAGTAAGAAATCCAGAAACATCTAATAATATAATTAACAAAACAAAATCATTTAGGAATAAATCACCTAGTACTCTAGCTTTGTTTGTTTATCACTTTATTCTTTTATCAAGGGTTTAAGTTATACATATTAAAAAATTAATTGCAAACTTTTTTCACATTATCACGTATTTACATGTGATAGCATATTAGTTAGTTATTTTTACTAAGTTACCAATTAATATTGAAAAAATCATAGTAATTTACATATTATTAACTTATAAATAACCTGATTTTGTAAATATTTATATCGTTGATACAGGGGTGATTTTTTTTCTTTGTCACCACTATTTGACAGACCGTTCGCAACCAACTTCAGCCTATACGGACACCTGTTTTGCACTTAGGTGATAATCAGAAGTAAGCACACAAGGAAACGCACACAGTGTTACAGGCAAATGCCCAACTTTATTTATCTCTCAGATAAATAAGCCTCCAAACTCATGATTCTTTGTATTATCTGAGAGATAAATAAAGTTGGGCATTTGCCTGTAACACTGTGTGCGTTTCCTTATGTGCTTAGTTCTGATTTATCACCTAAGTGCAAAACAGGTGTCCGTATAGGCTAAAGTTGGTTGCAAACTGACTGCCGAACAGTGGTGACAAAAAAAAAAAATCACCCCAATCTCGCCAGTGCATAGAATATTTTATTTACGATTGACGCATGAGCGAATCTAGTGAAGAAGTTACATGGATCCGCATGTCCCTTTACTTACCTACCATGCCTACCTAGCTAGGTCGACTATATTTCTATTTTCATTGACAAAACTCATTTTATCTTTAATTTGTTGTTACTTCTAACTATACATTTAAGCAACCACTTTCCTTACTTAAAAGCTTTAAATTATTGTTGGATCAATTTCTCAACTACTCCTTTTCATTGTCTTTTCTTATCACAACTTTTTCCATTAAGTAAATGGAAGGCTAGAATTGTAGGGGTTGGTCCCTCTCTTGAGTGGGTGATTTTAGAAGGTGGTGACTACTCCTTCTATTCCTAAAAAACTAACATTACTTTATATTAATTCGTACGAGAAAATGACATTATATTTAAACTAAGAAATAATTTAATCTAATCTTTCTATTGTGTTCTTAATGGCAAACTTTTTTAGTTAAACAAATCAATGTTATGATGCGTTTAACACTATAAGTTTCAAAAATTTTATAGTCAAATATATATATATATATATATATATATATATATATATATATATATATGCATAATAGGTGCCATCGCCCGGCCGACTATAGCGCGGCGCGGTGTAGTAAAATAGATAATGCATGCTATGCTCATATGACTCATTCTATTATAAAGACGTAAGGTCAAGGAAAATAACAACACATCAGTCCTCCCATAGANATATATATATATATATATATATATATATATATATATATATATATATGCATAATTTTAACGGGGACTTTGTCTGATGTTTAATACAAGATTGTCAAACTAATCGTAACGTAAGTTACTCCTAGTTTCATAATTTGAGTGCAGAGAAAGCAATAAATTGGTGTATGATCTTTTGAGTGTTCATGCAAGCATGGGTTGCTTATAACAAGAATAAGAGGTAGTCCCTAACTTAGGGTTATATCAATCTTATTATATTTCTTATTTGCCTAGAATTTCTTTTCCTCCTATTTTTTGCGTCTTTGATACGAAAATGACATATTTTTCTTCTATGGTTTGGTCCATTTGGTGGTTTGTCAAAAACAATAAAAGAAGAATTAGTCTAAATAGCCCCAACCAACCTTTCTCCTTAAAATAGCCGACGACTATATCATATATGTAACACATATGTAATATATATATATATAACTGTGTATAATTTATATATCGACAGTCGCGAAGCTAGAAATTTTTTTAAGGGTGTTCAAACTTGAAATAATAAAAAAAAATCCCCGACAAAGAACATTCAGTATATGTTATATATCTTTAAAACCTAATATTTTAGGCTATACGCAGTCAATTGACTACCATTACTAGAGTGTAGCTTTGCCCTGTATATCGACTAAGAATAGTAAATAATAAAAGCAGAAGTAGGAACTTAATAAGATGAATAAATCCATGATGTTGTGGGGTCTTACTTGTAGGAGAATTGCACAAAATTGGCAACATTTGTTTGAACCATTCCAATTCAGTTCCTAAGGACACATTGGTGGCTGGGTTCTTGACTCCTCTTTTCTCCAAAAAAGATATATCTACTGCTGTAGCTCCTGCTACTGCAAAATTCACTCCTCTTATTGAATTTCTGCTACTTGTCATGTTTTTCATAACACCAGCATATGGTGGTATAAGTGGAAATCCCATACTCTCAGCTGCAAATCATATAACATAATTAAAACCAAAGTATTCAGAATCTACGACAAAAACAACAACAGTGTATTCCCTACGAATGACATCTGAAGAGGCTAGCTTGTGTGTACGCAATCTTACTCTTACCTTATAAAGGTACAGAGACTATTTTCAAGTATTCAGAATCTAAAGTGTTTATTGAAATTCTATAATTTTCACGTATATATTTGTATTCCATTAAAATGGGACACCTATAGGAAAATATGTAGAGGAAATGGGACGTCTTCTTCAATTTATAAGTATTTTTATTGAAGGAGGCACACACACATAAAAATAAATATATTTGCATAATTTGGTAGATCAAAAACTATATACCCCATTGTATACACCAACATTAAAAGATATATTTTCACTATCAGGTCAAGTAAAAGATAAAAATAAGGATATTATATATACATACCAATGAAATCTATAACGAGACGTCCATCAGAAAATCGACCAGTAGGATGATGAAAGAAAGTTTCACCGTAAGGAGGTACGGAAGAAGCAACATGATTATTGGATTTTGAGAGTCGAATGAGGTTTCCGGTATCGGCTAACGAATCGCCGAAGCTAATTATAGAATCATAGCATCCAAGAACAAGTCCAAATGATGCAATCAACAAAAGAATTATTATGTAACTAAAAGAAGAAGAAGAAGAAGAAGCCATGGCAATTGCCTAAAGTTTTTTTGGATGTTATTTTGCTATTAATAATAGAGGGTTCAAAATTTTGAAGTCCTCTGAGGAGTTGTTTGACATGGGAATGAATTTATAGAAACTTTGTTGACCTACCAGCCCAAAAGTTGTCAAATGGCAAGGGCCAATTACGAGGAAATACCCCCTTGAGTACAAGTACAAGGGTACAACTAATTTTCTTTTCTCTTTTTCCCGTGGCGGAGAGTTCAACTAACGTTACTATTAAATGTCTCTTTAATTTCCAAATAAAAAATTTAAAATATGTATTTTAAACGGTAATTTTTAGCCAAGGGCCTATCAAAAATAATCTCTATGCCTTTTTAGGATAGAGGTAAGACTGCGTAGATTTTACCCTCTCAAACCACACTTGTGAAATTATACTGGGTTCTTGTTGCTGTATTTTTTACAGTGACCAAGTAACCTTTCGAATTTATTTTTTTTAAAGTTTTTCAGCCGGTTTTTGGTACTCGCTTTGGAGCTTAATTCGAATTCCTGTAGGCAAGTGTTACTTTGGGGTGTAAAGCGTTCTTTAAAATAGGGGAGCTCAAAACTCGAATCTGATACATTTAGTTAAGAATGAATGCGTATTTACCACTTCACTATAAAATTTGGGTGGTCTAACCTTTGTGTTTCAATAAAAACCCATTAAGTTGCTTATTTTGCATTTAATCACTGTTATGAAATAATCAAGATTCCAATACTCTTAGCACCCCCGTTTCAATTTATCTTTGCGGGCGTTTGGGATAAAATTAATTAAATATTTAAAAATTAGAGTCTTGTTTGGATATAAATATAATGTAAAGTTGTTTTTAATTTTTTGTGTGTGATTTGAAGTGAATTTTAAAAAATAACTTGCTGGACCTATTGATCGAGGAGCTCGGGAATGAATTAAAATTTTTATTAACCAATACTGATTCCGAAAAAAAAAAGTAAAAAATTTTCAAAAAAAGTAAAAAGTTCTTATGGCCAAACGGCCCTTAGTTCGACCGGACATATTATGGCGCTGGAGTGTCATTAAAGGAAAAAATTAAAATATCATCACCATGACGAACAAGAATAGGTCATTTAATTTTTATTTATTTATTAATATGCATGATGTGTATTTCACGACAAAAAAAAAAATTATATAGATAAAGTAAAATAATTCAATGATGTCCACATCGTAAAAGCCTGTGGATAATGAACCTCGAAATTTATAATATGTTTGTTTTAGGCCGTTATTTGGATAATGGACATAACATAGGATTTAATATAATGGGAATAAATTTACAGAAACTTTGTTTGACTCCACCAACTCCAAATGTCCAAATGGCAAGGGCCAATTCTCTTCCAAATTTTATAAATTTAATTTTGTATTATTGTTAACTGTAACTATTTAATTTCTGATATCTGAATTAACTGATTAAGTTGCTAATGTTGTTTAATCATTGCTATGACATAATCAAAGATTCTGATACTCTTAGGATAGCTTCAAATATTGTGTCACCATGACGTATGCGAATAATTCATTTAATTTTTTATTTATTAAAATCTGTGATGTATCATTCAAGGAGAAAAAGGAATATAATATTAAATAAATATAACATAAAAATATTTAATGATATCCACGTCGATAAGGGATATGGATAATGGACATTCAATTTTGTCTCCTGCTTCTTACAAATCATTTATTTGAATGCTAGTGATTTATTTTAGGAAAATTATACAGTATAATCGCTCCTAAAAATAATAATAAAAAATATTTTTTATATATCAATATATAATTTAAATATGTTATAAATATTTTATACATAATTTTTATATAAATTTAATTATTATATATAATTAATTTTTATCGACTGACCAAATATATAATTTCGTTTTAAAAATATGTTCGATCAATTTAGCCCAATAAAATAGGAAAAGTTTTTTATTGTGCAAGTTAAGACCAAGTGGTTTTTTGGAGAATCTTTTAACTTTGCTCGAAAGTTGAAAGGAGAGAATCTAATAACGTCACTGCTCCGTTAATATGCTTATAAGCCTAATAAACAGAAATGGTAACGGGACGGGATCGGTGACTGTTAACGGAGTTATATAATTAGGGCATAGCAATTGAGAACAAAAAAAAAATGAAAAGATATTTAAGTTGAAACAAATATCAGAAAATTTTAAAATAAAAATCTAATAGCCCGTTTGGGCAAGCTACAAAAATCAGCTTATTTTGATAAGTATTTTTTCTCAAAAGTATTTTTGATGAATATCAGTTTGTATTTGACTAATTAATTTAAAAAACAATTGCTGAGCAGCAATTAGTGTTTAGCAAACTTTAAAAAACAGCTTTTAAGTGTAATTTTCTCAAAAGTTCTTTTCAAAAAACTGCTTTTGGAGATAAATTACTTTTTTCTGCTTCTCCTCAAAAGCACTTTTTTTCCTTTTAAAAGCTTGGTCAAACACCTTAATTTTAGAAAAAAAAATCTTTTTTAAAAAAAAAACGTTTTTACCTCAAAAGAAGCTCAACCAAACAAGCTATAAGCAGGGGCGGATCCACGTTCCGAGTACCGGGTGCTGAAGCACCCATTAACCCCGACGCAAACTCTGTATAATTATATAGAAAATACAAGGAATACTGTTATAAAGAACTATGATGCACCCATTAAATAAAAAATCTTTTGGGTGCTTTGGTTAAGAGGTGAGAATAGAGTGCACAAATATGAAGGAGTTAAGGGATCGATTCTTTCAAGAACCAATTTTTTTATATAGCCAGAGAGTGAGCACCCACGACCTTAAAATTCTGGATCCGCCACTGGCTATAAGGCAGGATAAGATGAATATTAGTGGGTTAAAAAAAAAGAATGGGAAATATTTACTCGTCATGTTTTATGTGATATTATTTTTTTAATATATGAAAATAATTTAATCTTAAAATATTTATTTTATTCTTAATAATATAATTTTATAACCATAAAAATCTCATGACACGTTAAAACTCACAAGTTGTATAAAGTTTATAATCACACAAATATTATATTTATTACTGTAGGTTCTGAAATTTTTTTGGATAAATTACACAATTAATCGGTCAACCAAAAATTAATTATATATGCTAGCCATATATGCCAAAATTATATATGCTTATAAGCTTAATAAACAGAAATTGTAATGGGATGGGGTAGGTGATTGTTAACGGAGTTACGGCATAACGGTTGAGCAAAAAAAATAAATAAAAGATATTTAAGTTGAAAAAAGATATCAGAAAATTTAACATGACAAGCTAAGACAGGATAAGATGAATATAAGTGGGTTAAGAAAAAATAATAGGAAATATTTACTCGACATTTTTATGTGATATTATTTTTTAATATTTGGAAATAATGTAATCTTAAAATATTTATTTTATTCTTTATAATATAATTGTATAACTATAAAAATCTCATGACAAGTTAAAACTCACAAGTTGTGTAAAATTTATAATCACACAAATATTATATTTATTATTGTAGTCTCTAAAAAATTTTGAGCAAGTTATACAATTGATCGGTCGACAAAAAAATAATTATCTGCTAGTCATATATGTAAAAATTATACAAAACTTATGTATAAAATATAAATATTATATATTAATATATATATATATATATATATATATATATATATATATATATATATATATATAAAATATATATTTTACGGCTATTATTTTTTAAAGCGATTATAGAGCATAAATTTTTCAAGAATTTTTCTCTTAATATTTTATACCCAAAATGATAACAATAGAGAAAGTATAATAAAAGAGACGAAAACAAGATGGACAGATGGAAAGCAAGAAAGTTGACATAATGGGTCCTTGTGGATAAGCTTTCGTCAAGAAAAGCTTTCATCCATTTGGCATATTCTAAAATTTAGCAGAAAAAGTAAAGTTTAGAAAATTGAAATAATATGAAGAATAGGGGTTGGTGAGAAGATAAATACATATACATCAAATGATGTTGTGTCCACTCAAAATTGGATTCTTAAGAAAGCTCTTCTCCTGAAAAAATTACACTGTATATTTGACTTTATATATATAATTCAGAATTAATTCAACATCTATATATCGATTGTGTAAAAAGAATAGTATTATTTACCTTTAATTTCGGATAATAATTGAATTTATATGTGGTTTTAAGGATATGTGATTTTGTTTGATATAATAACAAATAAAATAACGGAAACTAAAGTCAGTAAATAAATGGGGAAGAAATACAAACCACAAGCTTTGGATAATCCTAGCCCTCACTGATTCCTCCAAGATGAACAATAAATATAAATGAAACCAGACGAATAAAGTAATGTATAAAATAATAAAAACATACTTCTTTTCTTTGTATCGATGATTGTTTCGTGATATGCCTTTGAACAATTACATTACCCCTTTATACAGCGTGAGGATAATCTTTTATACAAGGCAAGAATCTGTTTACAAGGTAAAATATCTCTTGATGTAATGATTTAACGGTCTTATTGATTGATGCCGTGATTCCCGCCGAGATGCTTGCTTATCACGGGATTTCCGGTCCTTTCATCATTCAAATTTGATAACTTACCCTAGGGCATTTCCCGGAATCGAGCTCGATAGGTTCATCTCGGGTACCATGGCTTCATGTTTCGATTCGATGTTGTTCGGTCTCGACCTTCGATCTTTGATACCTCGATGTTCTTGCTTCGATGTTATTCGGTCTCGCTCTTCGATCTTTGATACCTCGATCCTGGTTTACCGAGCAGTAATTACGATTGATACTAACAGTATAAACTCAAGCGCGATTTGTCCCTACGTAGGCGGTCCCGAGTTCGACCCCATACAACTATTAAGTAAAAGTAATCAACACATGAAAATTGAATTTAATAGACAAGAAATTGGGAAAAGCAACATAATACTACATATTTTATTGGTTGCGTAAAGATCTTTATGTAAGCTAGAGTAACTGAATCTTTACTCTATTGATACACGTTAAATTCAGTTTATTTAATATATTCCTTGAGAGAGAAAAAAAATAAAATATATATTATATAAAAGGAAAAACATTAGTTAGTTTTTCTTTTATTTAATGGATAAGGAAAGTAGAGAAGAAACCATATCGAATCGGTCCACTAATTACTGAATTAGGTTGTCTGTAAATAGACTCCCACCAACTAAAATTGACTTTTTCAGATTTGGAAACAGCATTTTAATATCAGATATAATCATAGTATTATAGAACCTAGTCAGGTAAAAACAAATCATTTGAATATTGATAAATATGTTCTCTGCTTATAGCTACTTGATTAGCATTAGAATTTGTATGTCAACGCGTATTTATTTTCATGGTCAATAAAGGGTTTGATGTGGTGTGAGCACGTGATTTTTACCATACTCGAATTACCTCATAAAAATCATTAAATAATTTTTAGTTAAGTATTAGCCATTTTAGGAGTTTTATTAGGTTTTAATTGCTTAAATATTAATTAATTAATAAAATATTTTAAAATACGTAGGCATAGCATTTAGTTTAGTTTTGCATTTTAGGATTAAGTTAATGTTTGGTTGTTTTTATAAAATTGAGAAAATCATAAAAATAGTTTATTTTATACTTTCCTAGTTTAATATGTAATTCCTAAGCTAGCTTTATAAATACTTATTTTAGCTAATTATGAAGGGATTAAAGATAAATAATAAACAAATGAAACAAAGAGGAGTTAGAATGGGAAATTAAAGAACTGGACTGGGCCAGATTAATTAAATTGAAGGAAGGCCCAAACCCAATTCATCCCAACCAGCCCCACTCCTTCAGCAGCCCAAATACCCCATTACTCCCCCCACGATCTGGGCCGTCGATCTTAATCAAATCAACGGCCATGAATCAACCCCTCCTAAATATAAAAGCATCCTAAACTAAACCCTAAACCTAATCTCCCTTCCCCCTTTCTCTCACTCCCCGCCGCTGCCTCTGTCCAAGCCCCCTTCCCCGCCGATTTCACCCCCCAAACTCGTCCAAATTCGGGCGAGTTAAAACCCTAACTCGCCCGTGGTCCCCTCCCCTTCCCCACGCACCCCTAGCCTTAACGGATCCCTGACAAAAAATCATTTGTACTCAAGTATTTTGTTTGATTTGGGAACGAATTTCGGGTAAATGGGGGCCGTGGATCGATTTAAAATCGATCCTCGCCTTCCATCTGTCCGGTTTTGGTTCTAGAAACGATTTTTTTTTAAGACTTTCAGATTTTTTGGGGGAGTATTATTTTTGGGGGATTTTTTCGGGTTTCTTGGGGGAAAAGGGGGAGGGCTCTAGAAGTCCTATATATTGGGTATTGTCTCGAAGAAGAGGTGGGGATTCGGAGGAAGTTTTAGAGTAAGACAGAGGGTTTTAAGGTCTGAAAGGAGAAAAATTTGAAAAAAGAAGAAGATAAAAACAGAGAGAGAGTGAAAATAGAGGGATATAGAGGGAGAAAGACAGAGAGTTTTTCTTTTGAGTCTGAAAACGGAGTAAAAAAAAATAGAAAGAATCTTCACTGCCCTTTCGGTCGTAGAAGAAGGTCTGTTAGAAGTAGCTGGGTCGACTGCTGTTAGTGTGTTCGCTTGCTACTGTGTCGACGAGGTCGCGCACTTGTTCAATCAACACAGTGGCTGCTAGCTGATTGTTTCGTTTGTTGCGTAGACAATTGATTCGCAATTCTTAGGGATTTCAAGAGTCGACTTCGTTCGAGGTGGTATTTGCTGTCGATTGTAATTGCCGGTTTGAGATTCTGATCCCGAGTTCGTGGTTCGAATTTTTTTTCTTTGTTACTTGAAACTGACAACGCGAGACAGCATTTGCCGTAAGCGGATTCATAGCATTCCTTCATATATCAAAGAAGGCTCGT
>MCJB01017090.1:208592-220436 GCA_002018475.1 Nicotiana obtusifolia
TTATTAAGGTTATGCTTGGCTCTCTATCTGATTTTATTTTTGACATGACCAAAATTATTATGCTGTGAAAGCTAAGCAATTGGTTTTTTGAAGATTCTAGAGGTTTCTTTTCTTCTTTAGCTTTTCCCTAAAGCTGAAAAGACATAATTATATTATTAACCTAAGTTATTGTTTATCAAATAATTAAGCTAGCATGTAGATATAGATTTGATTGAAATTTTAAAAAAAAATTGAAATCGTGTTAAAAATAACATTTGGAAGTTAAAGTTTGTATTTGGGCATGCATTTTATTTAAAAAAAAGGTTGAAATTTTATGAGTAAAAGAAAAAATTTACACCCCAAAAACTGCGCTAAACTAATTTTTGGAAAGTTGAAAAAAATTGAAAAAAATTGATTCCATAAACAAAAAAAAATTCAAAAATAATTTGAATAAAAATCAGCCAAAATGTATGATCAAACGAGAGCCAAGCATAACCTTAATAAGATATTTTCACTTCAAATTCTAAGTGGGCGTTTGGACATAAGAATTGTAAAATTTCAAAACAAAGTTAAAAAAAAATCAGGTGAAAATAATATTTGAAAAATTAGAATTGTGTTTGAACATAAATATAATTTAATGTTGTTTTTAAATTTTTTGTGAGTATCTAAAGTGAAATTTTTGAAAAATTATGAAATTCATCTTCGAAAAAAGAAAATCTTTTTTATTGCCAAACGAGAAGAATGAACAAATTTCAACAAGGAGCGTTTACCCCTAAAATAGGGCAAGTAGGGTCCTTAGATTACTTGGGTCAGTGCACTTCAATATATGATGGTTATACCAAAATATAAAAAAGAAAACTTTCTTCGTTTTAATTAATGTGATACAATTTTTTTATTAATTCATTTTAAAATAATGATATATTTTTATATATCACCTAACGATAATTAAATAATAGCAGTATAGACTCAGCATTTATTTGTTAGGTATAATTATTAAATGCAATTTTTTTCTTGGACAAAGCTGATGCTAAGTTGAATAAAGGAAACAAAGTTGTAGGTGATAAGAAGATACTTTCCAGTCAGTGTACTTCCTCCGTTTATATTTATGTAAATATATTTGATTCGGTACGAAATTTAAAAAAGAATAATAGATTTTTTTAATTGTGGTATAAAGTTATATTATAAATTTGTGTGAATATAAATATCTCATTAAGTGAAAAATGTAAAATTTAAAATTAAACTGCTTTCAAATTTAGAAAGCAGTCATTCTTTTTTAAATGGACTAAAAAAAAATAAGTTCACATAAATTAAAGCGGAGAAAGTATAATTTATGATTAAAAAACACATGTATAATGTGAAATAAACTGTCAGTATAACGTGATAATAAATGAGAATAATGTGAAAAAATTATAACCAAGGAAACACAAACGAGCCAAAATAAATTCCACTGAAAAAGCCACCAACTTTCATATATTGACATTTTCAAATTTGGGAAAATCATTAGAAGAGAGATTACTGCTGTATTTACTAATAACTACTCCTTCATATTCAATTTATGCGTCTTATTTTTCTCTTTTACGTGTTTTTCGAAAAAATACTATCTTTTTATATTGAGCAAGATTTTAATTCTAATATTTATTTGTTTTGGGTCACATTTTCTAATATTTTTCATTTTATCCTTATTGCACTTCCATGACTTGTTTAGGATTACTTGAGTTTAAAATCTTTGTTATATTCTTAAATTTTATATCCAGTCAAACTAAAACAAAAAATGAAACTGGTAGAATATTAACCTTTTTTTTTTCTTTCTGTTTTTTAATCATGCTGCAATTTATTCTTTACAATAACAACTATAATAAATATAAGTGGAGTATAGGAAGGATATAGTGTGTATGCAGATGTCCTTACCTTGAGAAGGTAAAGACGTTATTTTCACTAGACTCCTCGCTTTAAAAAATACAAAAAAAGCATTAACAATGGACACTACTAGAAATCCGGTAAAAAGCGACCAAAATTTAGCGACCAACGTTAGTCTATCCAAAAAAGCGACCAACGTTGGTCGCAAAACTGGTAAAAATAATAAAATAATAATTTTAAATAAATTAGCGATCAAAGTTGGTCGCTATTTGGTCGCAAATTCCGTCAAACTGTTGACCGGACTGGTCCGACTTGTTTGGTCAAAGAAATTTTCAGATTAGCGACCAACGTTGGTCGCTTAAGAGGACTCACGTTTAAGATTAGCGACCAACACTGGTCGCTTAGTAAGGAGTAACTGTTGGGCGAGATTAGCGACCAACATTGATCGCTAATTTGGAAAAATATAAATAAATCCGATTTATAGTTGGCGACCAACGTTGGTCGCTAATGTTAAATTATATATATTTAGCGAGCAAAGTTGGTCGCTCTCAGGTCAACACTTGGTCTAAATTAAACTCACTTTTGTATTTACTGTCTAAATAATATAAATGATGAATATGCAGTTAAGTAGTACTACGAAGCGTGCGTGCGTATTCATATATATATATATTTATAAATATATATATATATATTTTATATATATGTATAAATTTTTTAAAAAAAACTTTGATTATCAGAATGAATTTTAAAAAAAAATGGTTAAATGATGTCCGAAAAATACTTATTTTCATAAGATATTTACTCCAAATCAAACAATTTAATCATAAGTGTCACGAATTAAAATAAGCATACACATCACTTTAATTAACCACGATTGAATGATTGTAAAATATACATCTTATATTCATTTATTTAGTGTAAATACGAAATATAAATAACTTTCTTTCTACAATGAAGTTGTTGCTATGTTGGGTAAAGGGAGGAAAAACGGTAGGTAATATTCATAGGCGGAGCTAGAAGTCCGAATGCAAGTCCTACTGAACTTAATAGCTTTTATTCAAATCGTATATTTGTGTTAAAAAGTTTATTAAACGTCTACAAATATTAAATTGAAAAAATGATAATACATAGCCACTTTCGAAATAATAACCGAAAAATATATATTTTTGTATATATATACATTTTGTATGTTACATACAGAAATTATACAAATTTTATATATTTTTTCGGCTACCAAATATAAATAGTTTTTGGCGCGGGCTAAAAGTGAAAAAAAAATCCTATTAAATTCATAACCTAATAATTAGTAAATTCATTGTTTAAAAAATATACAACCCATAAAATTAAAAATGCTGGCTCCGTCTTTAATGATAATGTACGAGGAAATAAAAACACATGTATAATGTG
Organism: Nicotiana obtusifolia; assembly: GCA_002018475.1. NCBI lineage: Eukaryota > Viridiplantae > Streptophyta > Magnoliopsida > Solanales > Solanaceae > Nicotiana > Nicotiana obtusifolia. The sequence continues at coordinate 211,836 of MCJB01017090.1, forward strand.
AAAAATTTTCTAATCTTTTTCATTTTATCCTTATTGCACTTCTAAAATTGATATGACTTGTTTACGATTACTTGAGTTTAAAATCTTTGTCATATTCTTAAATTTTATATCCAGTTAAACTAAGACACAAAATGAAGTGGTAGAATATTAATTTTTTTTCTTTCTATTTTTTAATCACGCTGCAATTTGTTCTTTACAATAACAACAATAATAAACATAAGTGAAGTATGGGAAGAGTATAGTGTATATGCAGACGTTACACTATCTTGAGAAGATAAAGACGTTATTTCCGCCAGTAAACATCAGCAAGATAACCAAAAAACCAAAGCGAAAGAAACAACTGGTAATAATATAAATTTAAAATAAATAAGAAAGTACAAAACTAGCCTTAATCCTACTGGTATGTACACAAAAAAACGCACGATTACCTACTAACCTTCTACACGACGCACAACTATCTATTGTATGCTGCAATTTGTTCTTTGGTTTTTTGAAAAAAGTTAAACTTTTGCAGACTAAGGCTGTGGCTAAGTTAAAGCAAAAGGAAGAAAAAACAGTACTACGTGATAAGAAGATAAAATAAAATATTTCTACATATTTGTTTTTGTTTTTGTTGACTATAATTGTTTCTACATCAATGGCTACTTTGATTAATTAGCATGAGAATTGTTTTTTGGACAACGTACTTATCTTCATTGATCAAAACTCAATAAGACTAATGTCCACCAAGAATATCATTCTATATCTGATAAATCTTATTTTTTAACATTTGTTTTAAAGGATATATATTTTTAGCCGTTCTTAAAAATAATAGACAAAATATATATTATTTTATGTATATATATATATATAGCAAATGCAATTAGTTCGACAATTTTTCTATCCTCGATGAATTGTGATACTCCTATACATCACCATCAGCGGTTAAATTTTAGATTGACCTTTCAAAATTTCTCAAGGGTAATTGATTCATCTTGTTATCTGAAACAATGACTATAGCTTAATTGTTCAAGTATTAGTTGAAGAAAAATTATCAGTTATGTCTATCCATAAGTATATTAGCATAAAAATTGACTAATTCATAAAATATTACTATATTAAACAAATATTATCAATATTAACCAATTAGTAATTTATAACCAATAAAAGATTAATTTTTTGCTTTCTTTTGAGGGAGTGTTGTTGGATAGACTGGGTACTGTCACTTCTCTTTTTTGAGCGAGACTTTACTAAACCTTGTAAATAAAAGATATAATAAAACTCGAAAAAAAGAATTTGTTAATAGTGACAAAAATAAATTTAGAGTCGCCACCTGACAATTAATTCCGGTGCGTCAGGCCACCATTTTAGAACTTAGACTCGAAGTCAAGTTCGTACCAGAGATTTGGATAAGGGGGTTCATTTGACTCGGAGAGAAGGTGTTAGGCATTCCCCGAGTCCCGTGAAAAATCACGGTTGCGTACTTAATTTAATTGGCTCTTAGAATATTCGAATTGAGATAAAACAAACACATGAGAGAAAAATAAACACGCAAGAGGTTCGAGGTTGTTCCCGCCTAATAAAAGAAAAATAAAACTAAAATTAAAATACTACGAGTTTTGCTTTAGGCCTCCAAATACAAATACCTCAGGACATTCCCCGGAATATAATATACACAAGTCCTTCGGGGCATTCCCCGGATGAATTTAACTAAGGGAACGACCTCGAACCTCAAAAATTAATAAAACGTCCTAATATTGCCTATCCAAGTGTGGTCGGCTTAAACATGCTACTACCGATTAACTATTAAAGCAAAATAATTAACAATATAAACTTAACCTTTCATCCTTAATGTTCAACCTCGTCCCACGACACTATTCACAAATACGCATAAGCCATAGAAGGGAACGAAGACAAACCAAACAGTAAGGATTATTCCATCAAGTGAGCATCCAAATCTTTTAAGGAAATTGGATAAATAAGCAAGTAATTATAATAAGAGAATATTAACTAAACATAATGTAAAAAACCTTTAAATTTACTAATAGACCAAGCTAAATCTCTTTTATTATGGTAACTAATCAATAAACAAGCAGAAATCATCTACTAGAAGGAAGATGTCGGATTAACTACAGACAAAAAGGATTTAACTATTCAAAATCAACAATATACCAAATTGTCAAGCTGAACTCCTCCATTAACACCTAGCAAGAGTTATATCAAAATTTCTCCGTTATTAGAAAACAGGATTTCATTAAAGGCAAAAATAAAAGTAGTAGTGAATAAGAGTAAGCAAAAAGGGACGATTGAAGACTTGACTTTGGGGAATTGCATTTACTCGGATTTTCACAGGAGAGTAAATCATCCAGACGATGCAAAAAGGAACTAAAAAATGAAATCAACCTTGCGCAATTCCAAATTGTGAAGTTGCTTAGCTACGAGTTGTTTCAGCAAAATAAGTAAAATTCCTTAAAATAGCTAAAATTGTAGCATAAATTTATGTTAATAAATGTCATCAGAGTATCAAACTGCATCTCGTTTAAAGTTGTTGTAAGACATTATAATTTTCTATCCAATACTAAGAACTCATCATCTGCCAATCCAGAAACCATGGCAGCAACTAAACAATAACAAATTTCAGCAAAGGAATGCATCCAAATAGTAATAAATCAATTAGGATTTCAATAACAATGCATTACTACCTCAAGTCAAGAAAATGAACATATATTGACAATACATTCAAAGAAAGATCAGCACTATAACAATCATAAAGAACGCGGATGGTACTATAACAATCACAAAGAACGCGAATTGATCAACAGAAAAAGAAAAAGAACCTCACAAGAAGCAACAACGATAAATCGGAACTGCGACACGAACCGCGAATATCGACCGGAACACTCGAATGCCAAATCCACAAAATTGAACAGAATCTCAGAAGCGGACTCAAAATCAATCTCGACTCAAATGAAACTCACAGATTTCCAAACTCCTTTCTGTCCATGACCTTTCCTACTCTGTATTCTTCTTTTTTCCTTTTTCTTTTTCTTTATTTTTTTTTTTAATTTAATCGCTGGAACAGAAACAGAGAAGAAGAAGAAATCTAAAATTTTCTGAAAATAAAACGAAAACAGAACCAAAAATCTAAAAAAAAAAACGAAAGAAGACCCCAAATTCTCTTTTCTAAAAGAAAACTCCCTCCGAACCCCCTATTTTCGAAATACAACTCCAAATATATAGGAGCTCTAGAACTCTCCCCCTTTTCCCCCAAGAAACCCGAAAAAAAAAAAAAAGTCCTCCCCCCAAAATCTGAAAATCTTCAAAAATCATTTTTAGAACCAAACCAGGACAGATGGAAGGCGAGGATTGATTTCAAATCAATTCACGGTCCCCATTTATCCGAAATTGATCCCCAAATCAACAAAACGCGTGAGAGCAATATTCTTGTCAGAAGTTTGTTATGGCTAAGAGCACGTGGCGAAGGAGAGGGGGACCACGGACGAGTGGAGTCGAACTCGTCCGAGTTTGGGCGAGTTTAGGGGTAAAGGGCAGCGGCGGATGAACCCTAGAAGAAGAGGGGTGCGGCGGCGTGGAGAGGGGGCAGATGTTTTTAGGGTTAGGGTTGGGTTTTGAGTGTATAAGACATGAAAGGTGAGTTCTGAGCCGTTAGATTGTTTTAGACCAACGGTTCTGCGATCCAGATTTTAAAAGAAAGACTTGGGCTGACCCAGTTTAATTGGGCTAGGTTTAATTGAATAGCCCAATCCGATTTACTTTAAATTTCTTTTGTTCTTTTAATTTCTCTTTTTAATTTCAAGAATTAGAAAACTTAGCAATTTAAAATTCTAATTTACCTAAATAACTATTTATAAAAATTATAATAACGCTCAATAAAAGACTAAAATTAAAAAAAAATATAAAATGAGCTATTTTTATGATTTTTCAACTTTATAAAACAAACAATTACTAATTCAATCCAATGAAAAAATATAAAATAAATCCTAAATGTAATCAATGATATTTTGGAGTATTTTCATGAGTTAAATACATAACAATTAAATATAAGTAATTAAAATCTAATAGAATTTCCCAAAATGGCTAATAATTAATTAAAAACTATTTTATTAATTTTTATAGGAGTATTTCAGGCGTGGCAAAAATCACGTGCTCACAGGTACATCTTAAGGAGTTTGAGTCTCTGTTTTGAGATGATTTGGTGGAGTTTTGAGGTGGTTTGAAATAATTCGAAGTAAAAGATGAACATGGAAAAGATGATATATGTATCATATTGTGTATCACATATATATCATATATATCCATATATACCTGTGGATGAGATATATACTTGATACATATGTTGCAGAAGAATTTTTTAAACTCGATTTATACTACGAATTTTGATACCAAACCAGTCTAAAGCACATCCAATCTTGTTCAAATTCCATACGTTACCTCATTTATATGTTTTCAACGAATTTCAACCATACCCATATTCTTTTTTACCTAAATTTTTTAATATACAATAATACCCATTAAAAAAAAATCCCTATATTTTTTTAGTGTTGTATATTATTGGTAATTTTTTTGGCTATTTTTGATAGCTTGACTAATATAACTAGCTGTTAGTAAATAGTGTTTTTTTTTTGGGTACATTCCCGTACGATCCCCTTAGTTAAATCACCTTTTGCAAAAATTAATGAAAAAACTGTATAACTGCTGTAAAAATAATAGTCGAAAAAAATATATAAAATTAAAATTTCTTTTTTTTATATATATATATTACGTATATTATATATAATAATTATTTGAATTTTATATTTTCTTAACTATTAAATATAATAATTTTCGGCAGGGGATAAAAATGATAATACACAAAAAAAATAAAAAATAATAGACCATGACAAGTTAAATAAAAAATATTGTTTGCAACCATGTGGACTCCACTAACCTTTATATAAAGAAAAGACATATCAGCTTCAATTGGGTGTACGTCTTATTAAAATAACATAAAAGGAAGGATAATTAATTCATCACAAATTAGATTTTATAAGAAATTAAAGTTATTTAAACCATGTCGAGCTCATAATTTTCAAATATCTTACACAAATAACTCTTGATTTTAAGATCCTCTTTTGCATAACATAGGCGATTACTTTTAGTCTTAAGCGATTTGTGAATATAATATAGGCGGTCAAAGTTCATAGTATGAAAATCAAAAGAACTCCAATTATTTCTAGCACCAGATATTAATAACTGAATAATGATTTTAATTAAGGTTGGTAAAAAGAAAAAAAAAAAGAAAAAAAAAAGGGCAGCCTTCACATGAAGAGATCATATTAAGTGCCTTCATATAACATTGGCGATTTCAGGGGTCGTTTGGTACGAACACAAGTAATGTAGGGATTGTTGCTTCCTTACGCACACGCAAGTATACGTGATCGACAAGTAATATAGGACAATGAGTCCGGATTATCGTACCCAAGGGACTTAAATTACTACTTTATAACAACTAATATCGTTATCTAATCAAGTAAAGATCAAGTTTAGTATATGGTTTATTCTAAATTGTAATTCTAATTTAATCTAAGAATTTGCAAAGAATAATTATGTATTTTGTAATCAATAAAGCAAAGATTCCAGGGTTGTGGTTCTATTGCCAATCCTATTGCGTTCTAATTGATTTTATCGTTTCATATAGTTAATGTAAGATTGCTAATTAATCGATAATGATACTCATAGCCTTCTTCCGAAGTACTATTCGCCTATTCCTAACAAGATTAATGCCTATATTCCTATGGAATTAATCTAGCAAGAATGGATTAAGAACACGATTATATAATTAAGCATGGTGATTAAGTATATTCCTATCCTAACCACGAATCCGCTCTTTTGAATAAAGTTAAGAACATGCTCTCTTCAATTCTTATTCTAATCTATACTTAGTTTTCCCAAATATAGCATAGATAATTGATAGAACTTAATTGATGGCCAAAACAATTAAGAAATTAAGCATAGAATTGAAGAAACAATCTTAGCCACATTAACTATTAAAACAAATCCATCAAGTTAGAAACACAATATTCATGGCTAATCACAACCCCAGAACAAGGGGTGATTAGCCACTCATGTTCAACAAAATCAAATAACTAAATAAGAAAAACTAAAATAAAGATACTAGTTTGGATTGATGAACTAAGAATTTGTTGATGTTGTTGATGTTCCTCGCTTCCTTTTGCTCCCAAAATCACGTTCCCCCCCTTCAAAATGGGTTTAGGGATGTTTATATAGGAGTTGAGAAGGTTTTGGGTCGGTTTAGGGGTCTTCTAGACTAAGTAGGACACTTTTCCCGCAGTCGGCCCCCTGAGTGGCGCCCAGCGCCCTCTAGGGGACTGCGGGCAGTAGGCTTTTCCAGCTTCACTGTCTTCAGTGCCACAGGCAGCGCTGGGCGCTGGCCTGTGGGCTGGAGTCTTCCTTTGTCCGATTCTTCTTGTTTTAGCTTGTTTCTTTCCCGGTTTCGTCCCCGATTGCTTTTAACTCATTCCTACACATAAAAATATATTATATTAACATGAATCAATGTGATTAACATCCAAATCCACACAAACAAGAGCTAAATATGGGATAACTTATACATTAATTAGTACTTTTTCTACCAATTATCAACACCCCACACTTAAACTCTTGCTCGCTCTCGAGCAATGGGACTTTAACCAACCTTTCCCAACTCCTAACTCTTACGATTAGCATGGAACATTCAACATTAAAACAATTCATACTCTTGAACACAATCAATACTAGTTGAACAAGTATGAACACATAAATTATCCATATCATTCCCGTAAAGTTCAATTAAGCCCATTAATTCAATAACATGTAACACCCCAATTATCATCACCCAACCTCCAACGCCGACTTACCACATAAAGCTACTTCAATTCATATACTTACCCAACAAGACAATGCATACATTACCAATTGTTCATGAAATCATGTGCCTCACCAATACATGAAGAGTGAATGTTTATATATGAATGGAAATCACACAAAATTTGCATAACAGCTCTCACTCTCACAAAGAACTCATATGCATCCCATAGAGTAGCATAAGCTTGCCCGTAGTGTAGACTTCCACTAATTGAGTTAGTCAAATCTAAGATCAAGTAGGACTTTGTCGGGTTGTAATGTAGGCTAGGGGACGGGTAAGGTATATTTGGTAATAGTGACTAATCCTCCTAAGCACTTAATACACTACACTCAATATTCAAACACTTCTTTTTTTCTTTCAATGGCTAAACTTGTCTCACATACATAGCCCTTTTTCTTTTCAACTCACTTAGCATACTACAATAGGAGGTGAATATTTTCATATCTTTTCCAATATCAATTTTTTTCTTTTTCATCATCAAATTTTTTTCTTCTTATTTTTCATCCTCCATAGACATTATTCATCCGCTAGTGATTTTTTCAATTTAGCTTTACATAGCCAACAATTTCTTTCATTGTTCCATTCTCTCACAAGACAATCCCTCTAACCGCCCTTACTTCTTCTAGCGACTAAGTGCTTTCTGAGGTAAAGGTTCAAATAAAGCTCAATTCAAGAATAAAATAAAGGGAATGGCTTGTAATGTAGGTACAAAAAGAAAGAGGCTCATAGGCTCAAAAGGGCTAACAATGGATAACATTATATTCGATGCGACAAGCACATCCAAAATCAAACAAAGAAGTGCCTATATCATTTCTTAGATTATCCCAACTTACAAATTCGCTTTAGTTAACACACGGGGCAAGTTCTAGACTATATAAGATAACATTGAGAATCAAAAAACCTTGCTCGCACAATGCACATGATTCACTTACAATGGTTTTGTTCACATGTCGAGTTAAGCAAGCATATTTACTTGAAATAATTAAGCAATAATGCACTAGATATTAAGCAAGTCAACTAGTGAGATGGTGCGTGATAAATTGGGATGTTTTCTTTCCACTTTTAACTTAACTTAATGGGAATTGGATCATATGGTCACAACTTATTGTACTAGCATTAACCGTCAAGAAGTAATTCATTCTCACTCATCTTTTCCTAATACTAATTCTAAAAAAAAAATCAAAAGTTGCCCGGTTCGGATTACATCCTTGGAAAAGAACCGGTGCCCTAAGAAAAACCAAGGAATCTTACCTAACTACCTAGAAAATAAAAGAAAATCTTTTTGTTATTTTTCATCCTAGTTGTTATCCCTCAAGAAATACAATCCGTCGTCGGGAAACAAAACTAGACTATATATCTATTACCTATTATTACTAACTACGAAAAATAAACATACACAAATAACTACTAAGAATTACAAAAACAAAAAAATATATCTAACTAACAGCAACCATATTCCGTATTTACACAACTAAGGAAAAGAATAAATAGCCAAACATCATCAAAAGTTTCACAACACAAGACGACAATTATTTACCCCCACCCCACACTTAAAGCATGCATAGTCCCCGATGCACATTAAAAGTAAAAGTAAGGTAGAGGAAAAAAAAAATGCTCCCTCAATCGGTGCCGGTCTCATCGGAGTCCATATCAAAGGGCACCAACGCCATTGGTCCGGTGGCATCATCATTATCTTC
>MCJB01017091.1:0-57085 GCA_002018475.1 Nicotiana obtusifolia
CAAGACAACAATGGTCTTGCAAACTGTTCGATCAAACAAAGGGACAAGTTCAATTTTGAATCACACCAAAATTGGACAAGTTAATTCACACGATTTTGGGAGCAATGTGCTGCCGGTTTTTGATTGATAATAATGTCAAAAGGTATCAAAATAATGAAGTGTTTAGGCTTATATAAAATGAGCCTTTACCTAAATCCACTAGGAAAAGAATAACTACTTAACCTAAATCAACTAGGAAACAACTAATTAACAAAAAGGCCACAATTTGGCTAATTTAAAGAATAGTCACGCAGGACCAAACAAATAAGAATTAATGTCTTCAATAACTACATAATAATACAACATAAACACAAATGTACATCTTCAACACAAGATTCGTCCATAGCAAGATTTATGGACGCTTGGATCTTCTCCAAGGCTAACCAACGCCTTTTCTTGCCTTGTTCATAGATGCCATTGATAACACTTGATCAAATTTATTTGCATCAGGCGGTATAAGGCTTGGGGTTGACGTACGTGCAACGATATAAGTTGGGACTTATGTGCGTGTTGCTTGTAGGGGAACTACGTGAAGCCACGCGGCGTCATAAGGTGGGATAAAGTGCGTGTAGCTATTTCGGGAAAACTGTTTTCGAAACCTATTTCTAATGTAAGGCTCACACGGCAGTATAAGGAAAGAGTATGACTGAAATTGAGAAATGTGAATACGAGGCAGTACCTCGGTTGTGTTCTTGATTATACAAGGAGATACCTCAGTTGTGATTTCATTATACACGAGGCGGTACTTCGTTGTGATTCTTGTTGTTATTTCACGTTGCAAAGAGTTTTGGTGGGAACATTTCTTGTTGTTTAATTCTTTATTGTTCTAGCATCTGTTGTCCGAATATGATAATTGTAGTTATCTTTAGTCTTCTTTTATGCTATTTCGCTTCGGTATTAGTTCATGTTACTATCTTGTTTCGTATCAGTTATTTCTCCACTTTCCATTTTATATCTGTATTACATTTTTATACTGCTTATTTATATCCTAGTAGGTGTCTTGACCTAACCTTGTCACTACTCTACTGAGGTTAGGCTTGATATTTATTGGGTACCGTTGTGGTGTACTCATACTATGTTTTTGCACATTTTTCTGCAAATCCAGGTACGTCCGGACGCTAGAGTTGATTGAGTTGCTGTTTGGGAGACTTCTAGGTATACCTGCTCCTGTCACGACCCAAAATTCAACCAGTCATGATGGAACCTAACCCAAACTGCTAGGTAAGCCAATTAACAATAATCCAATTCAATGAGGTTTACGAAGAAAATAAATAAAGAAACAACTAAACTTTTATACAAGAAATTCCCAAGGACTGGTAGTACAAGTCATGAGCCACTAGGAATTAGATTTTTACAAAACTGAATTGAAATAATTATGACATCTGTTTGAAATGTAAATGAATAGAATCCGAATCTAATGCTACCAAGGACAAATGATATCCATACCTGGAACGCGGGTACATCTTCATTGTTAACCCTCGCCGAACACAGCAGCATCAACAAAAGGATCTACACGCAAGGTGCAGAAGTATAGTATGAGTACAACTAACCCCATGTACTCAATAAGAATCCTAACTAACCTCGCCGAGATAAAAGAGGCAAGAACTATAGATGATACTCACTAATACCTGTGCTTTCAAAATTTCAACAAGTACAAAACAAGTATATAATCAACTACGAAAATCTCAAGTAAAATCATTTTTGATGCTCACAATTCTTGGTTTTAAAGTGTTCAGCTCAGTCAACAATACAGCATATAAGGAAGATATGCAAGTAAATCAGGTAATCAACCAAGGGATTTGCAAGTAAAGGCAATACCAAAAATATCAGCCTGTTGCGGCACGCAACCCGATCCAATAACGGTAACCCGCTATCCTAGAGCTCACATCAATACCAACCACACAGACAACTCAAGTGCTATAATATCAATATTTGGATCCGCACGGACAACTCACGTGCCGCACGGACAACTCACGTGCTATAGTATCAATATCTAGATCCGCACGGACAACTCAAGTGCTATTGTATCAATATTTGGATCCACATGGACAACTCACATGATATAGTATCAATATCTGATCCGTACGGACAACTCGCGTGCTAATATCCAATCCGCCCAGCGTGGTCACGGGCATAACAACACGATCCGCCCGGCATGGTCACATGCATCCAGTCCAAATCATATCGCACAGAAGCAAGTATACAAGAACACATGTATATGACAGATAAATATCATATCGCATGCTCCTAGATTAGTATAATTACATGCTAAAGTGTAGGCATGTGCAACGTGTGCTATCATAGCTCAAATACAAATATGAGAAACATTGTAGCTTAAGCTTAATAGTCAACTCTAGGCAAATCATAGCCTAAGCACTACCCTGAGCATGGATAAATACCCCCGTGCTCGTACATGGGTTCAAATCCCACACATATGCGCACCCATAGCATGTAGCTATCACAAATAATTCAGGGAACTAGTGCCTCAACCAAGTTTAGATAGGAATCTTACCTCAAACAAGCCAAATCCAATACTGAGCAAGCCAAACAATACTATAGAAATGCCATCCTACACGTACCGATCTCCGAACGGCTCGAAACTAGAAAAAAGCAACTCAAGAGCATCAAATAATGCCAAAGGAAACAAACCTAATTAATAAAGGTCGAATCTTTAAAAAAAAGCCCAAAGTCAACCAAAAAGTCAAACTCGGGCCAGCATTTCGGAACCCGACAAAACCCACAAAATCCGACTAACCCATTCAATTACGACTCCAACCATACTAGTTTCACTCAAATCCGACTCTAAATCGATGTCCAAAACTCAAAAATTCGCTTTATCAAATATTAGACAAAACCCCTCAATTTCTCTTTAAAATTCATAATCCAAATGCCAAAATCAATGATAGATTCATGAATTATAACCAAAATCGAGTAGAAAACACTTATCCCAATCCATGTGGTAAAAATCGCCTAAAAGTCGCTTAAATCCGAGCTTCATAGCTCCAAATATGATAAAAGTGGACAACCCTCGATTTTATAGCTTCTACCTAGCAATTTTCGCATTTGCAAACAAATTCCACTTCTGCAGACTCGCATGTGTGACCCAGCCTTCGCTTTTGCGAACAGGCCGAAACTTAGCAGCCACTGCTTCAGCGGTCATTTCTCCACTTCTGCGGTCGCGCTTTTACGCTAAATTCACCGCATTTGCGACCCTCTCGCCCACAGTCCATATCCGCTCCTACGATCAAAATGTCCGCATCTATGGACACGCTTCAGCGCCCAACTTCCACACCTACGGACTCTGCTCCTAGACCAAGAGCTCGCTTCTGCGCCAATGATCTCGCTTTTGCACACACAGAGGTGCGCTTCCTACTCCGCATTTGCGATTGTTCCCCAGATTAGCTTTCTTCTTAGGTGCACCAATTCCCTCGCTTCTGCGACCACCGCACTTGCGCAAAACCAATCGTAGGTGCGCAACACCAGAACCATCTCCTCTTCAGCAATGCAACATGAGACAAAAATGACCCGAACCTCATTCGAAACTCACCCGAGCCCCTCGAGATCCCATCCAAATATACCAATAAGTCCCATAACATAAAACGGACCTACTCGAAGCCTCAAATCACACGTAACAACATCGAAATGACAAATCGCACCTTAAATCAAACATAATTAACTTTGAATGTTTCAACTTCCAAAACTCAAGCCGAATCTTATCAAATCAACTCAGAATGAAGTCAAACTTTGCACACAAGTCCCAAATGACATAATGAAGCTATTTCAATTCCCGAAACCATAATCCGAACTCGATTTCATCAAAGTCAACTCTCGGTTAAACTCATGAACATTCCAAACCCTCTAATTTCTAACTTTCGCCAATTAGTGTCGAAACCTTCTTGAAATATCCAAATGCAAATCCAGGCATATGCCCGAGTCCAAAATCACCATACGGACCTAAAGGAATGGTCAAAACTCATATTCGGGGTCAAACACTTGAAAGTCAAACTTGGCCAACTCTTCCAACTTAAATCTTATTAATTGAGAATCATTCTTCCAAATCAAATTCGGAATAACCTGAAAACCAAAACCGATGAATTGCAAAAGTAATAATACATCATACGAAACTACTCAAGACTTCAAATAGCTGAAAGGAATGCAAATGCTCAAAACGACCGATCGGGTCATTACACTATCCCCCACTTAAACATGTGTTCATCCTCGAACGTGCCTAGAGTCGTTCCAAAGCCATCAAATTGTCGTGTGACCTTACCATGCACATACCCGGGGGTGATCCCACGTCACCCTATTCCATATAGGCCCGACAACACAACATAACTGAAGATCATTACTCCAACCTTAGCTTGTAAACCTCAAAATCTAATTTCCAACATTCGGAATTTCCTATAAGATCTGAATCTCGCCTCTACACATTGTATAAGTCTGAACAAGTTGTATCAAGCCATAACCATAACTCATGATGTATCACATGATATACCGCATAATTTGCGCACTTGTAGCAATAATTTCCGACCATAATAACTGCTCAAAACAAATGCGGTACTGGCAATAAACCTCAAATCAAGCAAGTCATCGTTCAAAACCTTCATACACTGCCGATGATGAAAGAAACACGCAGAAACTCATAACCACTCATCAGATCAACAAGTCATGGAGTTCTCCCTCCTTCGACAAGAATTATAGCTAATTTCTAAGTTGATCAGTGACATCATCCTTCCGAACATACCACAATCAGATCCGATAGCACCCATTCTAGGTTCGACAACCTCATCTTATCAAATACAACCACACTACTGACATGCCCCACCAATACAACCTTAAGACACAAACCGTGCAATCCATGCACCAATTCACAATAATTCAAATGCACCCAAAAATGGAAAATGACTCAAATGAGAGAACCATCCCACAAGCTCAACAAGCACCACCACAACCGCAATGCTACGAACCCATCATACATAGTAGAACCAAGACACACAAATCTAACACTAAGGGTCATATCCCAATATAGCCCCGCTGCAATGCGCGACCCATCCAAATACCGGCCCAGATGAAATACCTCAAGTCACCATACTCAAAATCAACAACTACACGCAATTTGACATCAATACAGGAAATGTATGACCATAACCATGGAGAAGAAAATAGCACAATATACCATAGCCCAGAGAGAACATAACCAAGTCGCAATCAAACACTCAACACCCCAATAACCACCTCGCTCAAATTCCGCTATGAGGCCCAAACAAAACCGCATCGGGTGTGCATATAACCAACAAATCACAACACCTCGTAGCATAGAAGAGTAACACATAGAACATATCAGAACACGAACAAGCTTAACTCTAACCGAATGCCACACCTTTCAGCAACATTGGTGCTGAATCAACAAATCCTACCCGGTGTAGAATACACATCCTCCTCGAGTCTACCAATGGGCCCCCAAATCAACTCCGGTTATCCCCAAATGGATGAATAGCCCTCCAAAAGTCCACAATGATACAACTGTAACATGTACCACCATCTAGCTAACTTTTGCCACATCTTCACAGTCCGTAACCCAAAACAAGCTGCTTCTGAGAACTCCCAGTCTCCAAATGCATAGCACCCATGAATTACCATAGCCAATCCTAACTCCACCACTTGAATATGCGCCCGTCTCAGGCTGATCAACCAGGTGAGTACCGCAATACCAATAAAGCATTCGTAAGTCAAAACACAGTTCGCCTTCTAAAATACGTGCCCATCTCAGGCAATACCAAGTAGTAATAACATTCATCTAGTCATCTAAAACCATCCATGTTGTCTAAGAATTCATGACCCTCCCCTCAAAAATGAACCATGGCCTTGCACAATCTAATCTCAATCCTACGCAATACACCACATCCATCATGCTATCATGTGAAAAGCACAAGAATCTAATTAAAAACTCTAGTTACCAGCAGAATACATACCCGATCAGTCAGAAACCTTCCATTTGATCCCATCTAGTAGAAATTCACAACATGCAACATGCTCCTCATGCCAGTAGGAAATATCCATCTCAAACAGTGATAGAAACCATTGAGAACTCTTCGACCATTTGCACATAACTAAGCCATAAAAACTGAATCTCTCTAACTCAACCAAGCCAAGCAGGTCGCCAACCCAAGAGTATTGCCACGAAAACACCTATAGAGCCTCACCACATCATAAATACCTAAAGAACCGATCATATCCATTACCGTGCTGATCTAACCTACTACCAAGCTATTTTATTTCTCCGAGTTCCTTCCGAATTACCCTCAAGTTGACATTTCTCCTTGCCAAAAGAATCATGATCCTTACGCAAAGCTCACCACAAGAGATCCTAGCATAAACCACACCGCCCAAAGGACCATAAGCCATTGTATTCCCTCTTCAACACTTCCAAAAGTACCACAATATCGAGACAACTACTCTAAAGAGACACTTTGCAAATTTAAAGTTGTTCCTTTTTCCATTATGATACTGAAATGTAGAATCCATCGTGATACGGACCACAAATCCCGACACCATCCAATGTAAATCTCAGATTCTAGCCATATACAAATGTTGAAAATTCCCAATTGCTACATATAACTCCTGAATCCATTAAAACCTTCCCGAAGTCATCCACTCTGCTCAAATCTCAATTACACCGCCCAAACGGGCCGGTCGACCTTGCCCCATTAGCACGACGACACCCAAAGAAGTATCTACACCTCTACGCGATCGAGTGAATCCTACTCCATGCGCACTGCATCCTTCATAAATAACAACTCGATCATTCCATGTTCCCATATACCCATAAAGAATAATACATCATGCATCCAGAAATTACCTTGCTTAAGTCATCCTCAAAACCAATATCTGCAAGTCATAACCGATCCACAAGTATGCCTCAGGCTGAAACCAATACAACACATAACCATGCAATCAAATCATTGATAACAGACTTCCCCACGTGGCTCAAATCCATAGATCAAAACACTCGATAACTCGCAATGACCATACTTTATTAGTACCATAATACCACAGTGAGATTAAACTAAATCTGTCATAAGCTCATCTAGCACAACCCATATAGTACCTTAAATCATATGCTAAGCTCGCATTCATCCTCGTAACAGTCAAGCCAACTTCCTCAAAGTGATCCAAACTCAAGTTTCTACACACGTAACCCATCGGTAAGAGAAAACTCTCCACAGAAACAACATCGGGATCACACAACCTCGGGACACTCCGCAAGAGATAACCCACCCTGCTTAGCCTCAAACTGACATCTCTCTAATTGCAACCACAACTACTATGCGGTCATTTAATCTTCATGATTCTGAACTCATCAATAAGGCATAAGAATCTAATTCATTCCACAGTTAAACAACATGAAAGATCCTTCAACACACTCATAATTCGAGACTATACGTCACATCAAGACATAATCAAGGACCCAATAGTCCTTTTTACATCTCAAGCAAACTCTTTTTGTCACATTCAAACCATCTGAACACAGCCCGCAGCCACATGATACCCATCATATAGTCATCCAACCACTCATCGAGCCACAAGCTCCACTCATAAGGACACTACCGGACATATAAGTCCAAAAGCACATGCTCACACAATTGAAACTATCGAGCCTAAGCTGCGGTCCAAACCGGGCCTCAATTCCTTCAGACTCGCCCATCATCAAAACACATAAAACATATCTCGTACCTCATCCATGGAATCCACAAGTCATGGATGTACAACTGATACCGGGCGCTCACATGCGCATACGAGTGAGTGGAAGGAAATTCAAGCGATACGCTTCAAGCCGAATCAATGACGCACAATAAAGAAAGATAGATGGAAGTTTATCATAAATGCCATGTACCTTCTCAAAGATAGGAATGGACGTCATCATACCGATCCGCAAGACTCTACTAGACATTTGCTTATGACTCATAGAACCTATGAACCTAGAGCTCTAATACCAACTTCTCACGATCAAAACTTCAACTAGTCATGATAGCACATAACCCAAATCGCTAGGTAAGCCAATTAACAATAATCTAATTCAATGAGGTTTGCTAAGAAAATAAATGAAGAAATAACTGAACTTTTATACAAGAAATTTCCCAAGGGCTAGTAGTACAAGTCATGAGCCACTAGGACTTCAGATTTTTACAGAGCTGAATTGAAATAATTATAATATCTGTTTGAAATTTAAAGGAATAGAATCCAAATCTAATGCTACCAAAGACAAGTGATAACCACAACTAGAACGCAGGTACATCTTCAATGTCAGCCCTCACAAAACACAGCAGCATGAACACAAGGATCTGAACGTAATGCAGAAGTGTAGTATGAGTACAACCGACCCCATGTACTCAATTGTTATCCTAACTAACCTCGGCGAGCTAAAAGAAGAAAGAACTATATATGATACTTACTAACAGCCGTGCAGTTCAAAATTTCAACAAGTATAGAACAGGTACATAATCAACCAGGAAAATCTCAGGTAAAACCAATTTTTGATGCTCATAATTCTTGGTTTTAAAGTGTTCTGCTCAGTCAACAGTCCAGCATATAAGGAAGATATGCAAGTAAACAAGGAAATCAATCAAGGGATTTGCAAGTAAAGGTGAAATGCAATAACCAAATATCAGCCTGCTGCAGCGCGCAACCCTATCCAATAACGGTAACTAGCACTCCCAGAGCTCACGTGCTATAGTACCAATATCTGGATCGGCAGGGACAACTCACGTGCTGCATGGGCAACTCACGTGCTATTGTATCAATATTTGGATCCGCATGGACAACTCACGTGCTATGGTATCGATATCTGATCTGCACAGACAACTCACGTGCTAATATCACAACCTGCCCAGCATGGTCACATGCATAATAACATAACCTGCCCGGCGTGGTCGCATGCATCCAGTCCAAATCATATCGCAAGCAAGAATAAAAGAATACATGTATATGACGGATTAATATCAGATTTCATGCTCCTAGACTGGTATAATTACATGCAAAAGTGTAGGCATGTGCAATGTGTGCTGTCATAGCTCAAATCGGCAAATTTTATAACAAAAATAACAATTACCAAGTTTTATTTAGGGATTTAGCCTCTTCGTAACCTCAAACATGGCTCAAATAGTTCACAACAAAGATACAAATTTGAGAAACATTGTAGCTTAATGCTTAACAGTCAACTATAGGCATATCATAACCTAAGCACTACCCCGAGTATGGATAAATACCCCGGTGCTCGCACATGGGTTCAAATCCCACACATATGCACACCCACAGAATGTAGCTATCACAAATAATTCAGGCAACTAGTGCCTCAACAAAGTTTTTATAGGATTCTTACCTCAAACAAGCTAAATCCAATACCGAGCAAGCCAAACAATACTCTAGAAATGCCATCCCGCGCATACCGATCTCTGAACAACTCAAAACTCGCCATAAGCAACTTAAGAACATCAAATAATGCCAAAGTAAAAAAAACCCGATTAATAAAGGTCGGACCTTTACTCAAAAGCCCAAAGTCAACCAAAAAGTCAAATACGGGCCCGCATCTCGGACTCTGACAAAACTCACAAAATCTGAAAACCCATTCAAAAAATGAGTCCAACCATACTAGTTTCACTCAAATCCGATTCAAAATCGATGTTCAAAACTCAAAAATTCGCTTTATGGAATTTTAGACAAAAACCCTCAATTTCTCTTTAAATTCATAATCCTAATGCCAAAATCGAAGATAAATTCATGAATTATAACAAAAATTGAGTAGAGAACACTTACTCCAATCCATGTGGTGAAAATCGCCTCAGTGATCATCTCAATCCGAGCTCCATAGCTCCGAATATGATAAAAGTGGACAACCCTCGATTTAATAGCTTCTGCCCAGCAATTTTCGCATTTGTGAACAAATTCCCGCTTCTGTGGACTTGCACGTGTGACCCAGCCTTCGCTTCTGCGAACACACCCAAACTCAGCAGGCACTGCTTCTGCGGTCATTTCTCCACTTATGTGGTCGCGCTTCTGCGCTAAATTCACTGTATTTCGACCTATCACCCATAGTCCATATCCGCTCCTGCGATCAAAATGTCCGCATTTGCAGACCCGCTTCAACGCCCAACTTTCGCACCTGCGAACTTTGCTCCCAGGCCAAGACTTCGCTTATGCGCCAATGATATCGCTTCTGCGCGCACGTAGGTGCACTTCCTACTCCACATCTGCGATGGTTCCCCAACCTAGCCTTCTTCGCAGGTGCACCAATTTTCTTGCTTCTGCGACTACCACACCTGCAGAAACCAATCGCAGCTGCTGTTACAACCCGTAAAATTCGTACATTAAAATACACTATGTGATAGCTCACCTAAGGGGACCCAAGAACCCGGAAAATGGGTTAAAGTTAAGAAAATGAACAAAGGTGTCGTGTAGCTAGATATGCGGACCGCAAAGCACAAATGCGGACCGCATATCCAACATCAGGGTCGCAAACTGCGACAAAGTTCTGGGCTGAAATTGTGTCAAATATGCAACCAGTATGCGAACCGCATAACGCAAATGCGGACCGCAAACATGACACCCTCCATCGCAGAATGGAACAGAGTTCTGAGCTGAATCAATGTCTAAAATGCGACCAGAATGCGATCGCATTGTCGAAAATGCGAACCGCAAATCTGGCCCTTCTGTGTCGCATAATGCAACAGATTTCTTGGGTGAGATTTGCGACCAAAATGTGAACCGCATACCCTGTTTGTGGTGGGTATGCGATCGCAAACCTAAAATTTGTCAGGTACGTGTGCCACTTATTGCCAGGCCTATAAAAAGGGACCCAAACCCGTCCCTTCCTCATTTTTCTGAGTCCAAGCATAGTAGAAAGCCCCAAATGACCCCTCTCAAAGCCCTCACACTAGAACAACCAAATCCCTCTCTTCCAAACTCTAAATTGAAGAAGGGGAGCAAGAAAATTGAAGAGCTAAAGGAAACCCTAGCTGAGTTTCCCCCTCCTACGAACCCCATTAGAGGCAAAGACCTAGAAATTGAGGAATCGAAGAAGAGGGTCAAATAATTCACATGCAAGGTAAGTTACTACTCCCTTTCATGTGGTTTTCCCTTAAACATTCATGATGGGGGGTTGCATGTCTATATGAACTTATGGGAGTATGACTAGAAGCCATGAAATCGAAATAGGTGGGGTTAAAAGGAATGGGTCATGATTATTAGGGGTTGTAATTGGGTTGCATGTGCTGTAAATGCGTTGATGAGGGTTAGGGGAGGAAGGGTGTAGAGAACCACCACATGAGTTTAGGAGATTGTGGTTAATGATGGCTATCACGCGTAGTGAGTAATCATTGAGCTATTCTCTAATTGTAGATTAAAGAATTGTGGCAAACTGCATAGCTTGAGAATCGATGCAATAAGTACCAGGTATGTGAGACTATACCGTTCTTTCTTTTGCACGATTCCTATTGATTACAATGCCACGAATGAGCCCCAAAGAACATTCTATTCTTAGAAGTTAGTGTTGCTTATGTTGTTCTTCCCTCTATGGAATGATTATTCTTGCTTCATGGTAACAACGTTGACGGAAATCCTTGAGTCTCATAACTATCATGTTAAAAAGGTATTCTTAATTACATGAGAAAGAAAGGATAATAAATGTAACAAGTCAAGAACACAAGTCATAAATAAGCTCGCAATGTATTGCGTGTATATATATATATATGTGTGTGTGTGTGTGTGTGTGTGTGTGTGTGTGTGTGTGTATGATTGAATTCGTATGACCGAGCCTAGTACGGCCGGGTATGAGCCCACAGAGACATATGTTATGACCGAGCCTAGTACGGCCAGGTTAGGCATGCTATGAGACGATAAAGAGCCCATGGAGGCGTATGTGATTGTGCGGTAACGTGTATGCAAACGGTTTCGGTAACATTAAATGTATATGAAAATGACAAGCCCACAGTGGCGCAGATAGTGGTTTAAGGTAACGAGTACGTAACGCATCCGGTAACCTAAATGTACATGAAAATGGCAAACTCGCAAGGGTGAAAGTATAATTCTGTAATGATGGAAATAGGCAATACAACAACAATGTCACGGAGGTATGTAATTAGACGTAAATATTACTACATGTCATGGTTAGCTGCCCTCAGAGGCAATTCCTTTGCTACGAGGTTACATGTTTCTATTCTGATGCTTATATTGTTGCTCTTATATTGTGTTTCCTGTCTTACATACTCAGTACATTTTCCGTACTGACATCCTTTATTTCGTGGACGCTGCATATCGTGCTGCAGGCCCTAATAGATCGACAGACGGAGCTCTCCCACCGCAGTAGGCTACCAGTTCAGCAGACATAGCAAGATTCATCCTTCGAACTTGCTACATTTTGGTATGCATTTTGTCTAGACATTTTGGGTATGTTGGGGCCTTGTTCCGACATAGGATGTTTAAATATCTGTTATTGTAGAGGCTTAATAGACAACGTCAGTAGTGTATAGACAAATGTTGGTTATGTATGGACAGGTGTCAGGGTGTGTACACGTTTTGTAAATCTTATGCCTAAAACACAGTAATACGTTCCACGGATATATGTATGTATGCATGTGCACTAAGTGTGTCTCCAATGAAAGGCCCAATTAAATGATCTTTTTGTTTGAAATTAGAAGTAAAGAAAATGAGTTAGCTACAATGAAGGGTTCGCCGGTAATCTGGAAGCAGGGTCCAGTGCTCGTGTTGCGGGCCCGTCGGGCGGGTCGTGACAGCTGCACAACACCAGAACCAGCTCCTCTTCAGCAATGCAACATGAGACAAAAATGATCTGAACCTCGTCCGAAACTCACCCGCGCCTCTGGGGACCCCGTAAAAATATACCAACAAGTCCCATAACGTAACACGGACCTACTCGAGGCCTCAAATCATGCATAACAACATCGAAATGACGAATCACACCTCAAATCAAACATAATGAACTTTGAATTATTTAAGTTTCAAAATTCATGCCGAACCTTATCAAATCAACTAGGAATGAACTCAATTTTGCAGACAAGTCCCAAATAAAATAACAAAGCTATTTCAACTCCCATAACCATAATCCAAACCCGATTTAATCAAAGTTACTCTCGGTCAAACTTATGAACATTCCAAACCCTCAAATTTTCAACTTTCGCCATTTAGTGCCGAAACCTTCTAGAAATATCAAAATGAAAATCCGGGGATTTGCCTTAGTCCAAAATCACTATCTGGACCTAATGGAATCATCAAAACTCCGATCCAGGGTCAAACACTCGAAATTCAAACTTGGTAAACTCTTCCAACTTAAAGCTTCTTAGTTGAGAATCATTCTTCCAAATCAAATTCCGAACAACCTGAAAACCAAAACCGACAATTCGCACAAGTCATAATACATCATATGAAACTACTCAAGACTTCAAATAGCTTAACAGAATGCAAATGCTCAAAACAACTGATCGGGTCATTACAACTCCACGTCTACAGGCTTCGGAGTCACCTTCCCTTTTATCAGTTACTGTTGTAGTTCTTTCCGACAGTGGTGTAGTAGTTATCCTAGCTTTACTCTATAGAGCTTATGACTCAGTTCCGCTTGTTTTGGGGAGCGTATTGTTGAAATTATGTTTTGTATAAGAAGGTTATATCAGTATTCAGCTTTGTTTTAGTATTTTGATAATTGTTTCTGCCAAGTTATTATTATTTTGTTAGGCTTACCTAGTTGTAAAGGCTAAATGCCATCACGACATCCTACTGAGGGAAATTAGGGTCTTAACAGGTCGACATTTTGAAATCACTAAACTTATATAGATATTTGATTATGTATTTAAGGTAATATATACCATTATAAAATCTAAGGGAAAGTATTTAAGGAAGTGATGGATTTGGTTGGTGAACGACATAGACGATTCTAACGTCCTCAAATTGTGGTGGAATTGTTTTGTGGTAAAACACCAAGGTTTGTGTATAAACTTTGTACTCTTTTTAATTGATGGAATATTTTGAAATAACTTGAGATTTTGTTTCTCTTTTCTTCAATTTATATAATTGTATTCGTGTTATGTCAGGTTTTGTAAGATATTCACTAAATCGCCCACTCGTACGGATTGCTTGATCATTTTATATTCTTGTTGGGACTTTGTCCTTCTTGTGGCAGTGACTTTATCACTCATCTCAGCATGCCTCTTGATTTGAATCTTTTTCCATATTGAGTTTGGATTTGTGGTTCTTCTTAAATTATGGAACTTGTCCGCGTTAAGTAAGAACTAGAAAGCCATTTTTAATATTGTTCTTGATTCTCTTGACTATTGGGTTTCGAGCCTACTTGATTTGGGAATTTGATCCATCTTGATATCTGATTATGCTTAGTGTGATGGCATAACGTAAATATCCGGCAAAAATGGATATTTGTCAAATTATCTTGGACTTATAGTATATGCTTTCTTGACACTTGAATGTTGAACATTGTTATTAATATTTGGAAACACTTCAAGGTTTGATATTTGACACTTTTGATATATTTGCTTACTTCCTTTAAAATTTATGTTTCATTTGAGCTACCTATGGCTAAAAAGGGGAATTGGAGAATTTAATAGCTCCAAGACTAAAGTTTATACGCCACTAAGCTTTATGCTTAGCAATAGTTGTTTCTATCGTAGGTAATGTACATGATGAGATCTGAAGACGGCCATATGAAGTAGTGTTTTTGGGAGCTTTTATGGAGATCACATTTGTATATGCTATGTTCTGTATATTTTTCGGACTTGTACATGTTCTATATGTCACACTTATGTATGTAATTTTGGAGGCTTGTTGGATCTCATGATCATAAGCTTGTAACTCGAACTTGATGAATTATTATGCTGTTTTAGAGTGTATTAATAACCCAAGTCTTGTAATATGCTAAATTTACACTTGGTCTTGTAAATATATAAAAAGGAGAAGACTAGTTTACCTTTTACACTCACTAATTTGAAATTCACGTACAATATGAACCTACAGTGATGTTGAACAAAAATACAATTTCATTAGGAAGTTGCTTTAGTGTGTTGATTATTCAAGGAGGGTTGTATCACATTATCTTGATACTTTTATATTGTCCGCTACTAAATTATTATGAATATCTTTTTAGATTAATATCTTCTGAATGTTGTTAGTAGTAAATTAGCTTTGATTCATAAGTAGTACCCTCCCAAAGGGGAAAGTTTGGGTGTCAGAGCTTTAGGTTTGTGATTCTAGGACTTTTGTTGTGACTTGTTAGTGTACTTTTTTATTTTTAACATGCTTTGTTGCGTGCATTGTGCATATGCATCACGTATATGTCCCTACTGCAATGTGATCTCCCTTGTATAGGAAATAAGTTATGGCCTCTTCTTCTGATAGACATATGGAAGACAGTCATGAGGGTTCAGATAACTTTTATACCCAACCTCACTTACAGGAATGGGTTGGAGAATATTTTTCTGATCTTAATTTTTCTCGTACTAGTGGATCTGAAGTGAGAAATAATCAGGGTGCAAGAGTTGGGCCACAGCCTCATATGAGGCAACGTACTCCTATTGTTGATCCTCCTTTTCAACAATTGGCTTATTTCTTTCATCACTTGGTTGGAAAAATGTCCGACCACTTGAGAAAATGAGAAAAATGGGAGGAGTTGATTTTGAAGGCACTGTTGCTCCTACTGACGCTGAACAATGGCTTGAGCACATAGAGAGAGATTTGAGCAATTAGAGTGTTCGGAAGCTGCCAAATTTAGTTATGCCATCTCACTGTTACAAATGGATTCTTATGACTGGTAGGTAAGTGTACAAAATGCCAAAGCAAAACCTACAGTGCTTACTTGGGATGATTTTGTCAAAGAATTCCGCATGAAGTATGTATCCCACCTGCTTATCGTGATGCGAAGTTAAGGAGTTTCTAGATTTAAAGCAAAGGGTATGTCTATTTAGGTCCTTGATTCGAAATATCTTGGAAGGGGAAGATGGCTTATTTCTTCAGCAAAAAAAAAAAAAAAAAAAAAAAGGGTATGTCTATTGCTGAATATCAACAAAAGTTTCTTAGACTTTCTCGTTATGATGGAGGTATTATCGATAAAGAAAAAGATAAGTGCAAGAGATTCGAAGATTGTTTGAATGATTCCATTCGAAAGTCTATAGCGGTCCTCCAACATGAAATTTTTTTCTAAGCTAGTTACATCTGCTTTTACTTGGGAAATAATTGACAAGGAACAAGCTAGTAGAAATGAAAATAGGTTCAAAAAACCTAATTCAAATTAATGCGGTCCATCCAAAAGGGGGAAGTTTGACAATATTCCCAAGTCAGCTCAACGTAATCAAAATAGATCAAATATTTCTACTAGTAGCACTCCAGATTATGGCCACGGCAAGACTCGTATACCCACATGTGCACAATGGGGGAAGAATCACTATGGTACTTGCAGGAGAGCTTCTGGTGCTTGTTTTAATTGTGGCAGCTTTGATAACAAAGTGAAGGATTGTCCTAATCCTAACCCTATTTCTTCTCCACGTACTGAAGGTTCAATTCAAAAACCTACTATTGCTCTTTCTCAAGGTAATAGAGGTGCAAGATCTAGAAACACCCAAACAACAGGTGCAGGTGGAGCTAACCAAGCTAGTAGGTCAAGAGCTACAACACGAGCTTATGCTATGAGACAGAGGAATCACCAAGATGGGGCAGACGTGGTTGTTGGTAAATTTTAATTATTTGGCTTTATGTGTTGTTAAACTATTTGATCCTAGTTCTACGCATTCCTATGTTTGCTCATCACTTGTTTTCTAGAAAATGCGAAATCTGTGAGACTTGATTGTGGTGTGCTTGTCAAAAGTCCTTTGGTTCATCAGGTTGTTTGTAATCAGATCTATTATAACGACCCGACTTTTCGTTTAAAGAATTAGCGTCTCGTTCAGTGACTTAATGTCACGGGCAGCTTTGTGATGTGTATTATGGCTTGCATGTGTGGTCGAGTTTGGTTTTCGAATGATTCAGGATTATATTGAAATAACAATTCTTATTTTTGAAGCTTAAACAAAAAGGGTTAATCGGAGTTTGACTTTTGATCAAACGACTCCGAAATGGAATTTCAATGATCCCAATAGCTTCGTATGGTGATTTCGGACTTAGGAGTGCGTCTAGGTATTATTTTTGAAGTCCATAGTTGAATTTGGCTTGAAATGGAGAAAATAGGAAATAGAAGGTTTGGAAGTTTGACGGGGGAGTTGACTTTTTGAAATCAAGGTCCGAATCAAATTCTAGAAATTTGAATAGGTCCGTTATATCATTTATGACTTGTATGCAAAATTTGAGGTCAATCGGACTTGATTTGATAGGTTTCGGCATCGAATGTAGAAGTTGGAATGTCTTAGTTTCATTAAGTTTGAATTGAGGTGAGATTCGTTGTTTCGATGTTGTTATATGTGATTTGATACCTCGAGTAGGTCCGTAATATGTTTTGGGACTTGTTGGTATGTTCGGACAGGGTCCCGAGGGGCTCGGGTAAGTTTCGGGGTGGTTTCGGACCATTTTTAAGCCATTTTTAGTTGCTGGTTTTTGGCCACAAAGGTATGCATCACGATTGCGATCGCAAAGAACAATTTTTCTATTTAGACAATGTGAATCGCGATCGCGTAAGCCTTTATGCGATTGCGTAGAAGAAAAATTCTACTACACCGACCCGACTTTGGAAGTTTATATCTTACAGTCTATAAGGAATTTGGAGATGATCCAAAAAAATAGTTGTAGCCCTTTGTGTCTAGTTTTCATAAATCAAACTGTTTAGCAGTTGGAGTTGTGTAGAAAAGGATATGATGGATACACTACATGTTATCTTGGAAGAGTTTGGAAATCGCGAAGAAGAAATTACTGCTGCACAGGGCTGACTTTGGAAGCTTATATCTCGAAATCTCTAAGAAATTGGGAGATGAGAAAAACATGAAAGTTGTAGCCCTTGATGTGTAGTTTTCAAAACATCAAACCATTTGTCATTTGGAGTTTTGTACAAAAGGTTATGACCATTATACTAGAGGCTGTCCAGAAGAGTTGGGGAGTTTGTGCTTTGCGATCACGATTGGTTTTCCGCGATCACAAATAGCAAATTTTGAGCTGGAACCTTTTGTGCTTAGCGATCGCGAAGAATTTTCCGTGATTGCAAAGAGTAAATGCCTGGACAGAAGCTATATTTCGAGGTTTTGGCCATTTTAACATATTTGGAGCTATGGAGCTAGGTTGAAGCAATTTTCGAGGCGATTTTCAGGAGAGTTTCAAGGGAAACATCGGAGTAAGAGTTCTTAACTCAATTTTGATTTAAATTACCCGAATCTATTGTTGTTTTTATCATTAAATTAGTATTTTGGGTTTAAAATGATAGAACTTTTATACACTTTAAATTGGGGATTTGGAGGTCGATTCATTATAGGAATGTGATAAAATTGGTATGGTTGAACTCGTATCGGAATGGGTGTTCGAATTTTGTGAATATTCTATCGAGTTCCGAGAGGGGGGCCCCACATTGACTTTTGGTTGAATTTTTAATGTGAATTTTTATGCCGATATTTTATTATCCGAAATATTTTCGATGAATTTTAATGAAGTTATATAAATTATTTGGCTAGATTTGAACCGTCCGGAGGTTAGCAAGAAGGCTATTTTGGAATATCGGCCTAACTTCAAAAAGGTAAGTATCTTCCCTAACCTTGAGTGGGGGAAATTATCCCTTAGACATTGAGTCTTATGTGGAAATCGTGTAATTGGAAATCATGTACGCGAGGTGACAAGTACATACTTGGTTTGTATGTGCAAATTGTATCGGTTAAAATTCGTAGACACCCTTATGTATTAAATTGGAAAATTATTGAAACTTAGTAAACCCTTGAATTGTCATGCCTCATTCCTTGTTTGTCGAATTTGTATTTTATATGATAATTGGTGTAATTATCACTTGGATTTTTATGTAAATTTCGTGTATTTGTTGATTTTATATTTTTCTTGGAATTAAATTCATTATGGAATAGTTATCTGCAAATAATTATTAAATAATTTTAAAATGAGGCATTGATTTATATTTATAAAAAACTAGATTAAAGAAGTCGTTGTCCTATGCTGAGTTACTTTTCCATCACTGTTGTTATTTTGAGGTTTTATATACGTTGTGTGGAGCCTTGGGCTATTTGTTGAGAAATTTATGGATTTTGCTACATCTATGGAATTTGTTTGTGGTTAGTGGGAATTGTGATATGAATTGTTGTATTGTGTTGTCATTTAAACACTCTCCTTGATGTTATTTATACTTCCTATCTTGCTTGTTAATGATATAAATGTGCTTGGTAAGGAAGAGTGAGAAGCACGAAGGGTGATGTCGTGCCATTTGAGAGTGTAAAGCACGAAGGATGATGCCATGCCATCTTAATTATATTATCATGTGAGGGAGAGTGTAATGCACGAAGGGTGATGCCGTGCGATTTAAGAGTGTAAAGCATGAAGGGTGATGTCGTGCCATTTCAATTATATTATCATGTAAGGAAAGGTATAAAGCACGAAGGGTGATGTCGTGCCATTCATAATATGCACGAAGGATAATGCGGTGCCATTTCATTTACATTATCTTGTGAGGATGAGAGTAAAAGCACGAAGAGTGATGCCGTGTTATTATATCATATCTTCATGGCACGAAGGGTGTTTCCGTGCAGGCGAGGACAAGAGACATATATTATATTGTGATATCTTTTTGTTGTGTATACATTCATACCTTTATCTTGAGATGTTACTGTGCACCTATGTTTTCTATGTGACTTGTAGTTGTTGTTTCTTCCTGTATGCCTCCCACTTTATTTCTTTTATTTCTATTGGCATTTCTCCCACTTAGTTGGTACTGTTATATGTATGCACGGTGAGAAAGAGGTAAATGCAAGAAGGGTGTTGCCGTGCCAATTGATTTGATCTACGTATATATCGGGTGAGAATGAGACAAGTGCACGAAGGTATTACCGTGCCATTCGATGTGTTATGTTGAATATATTTCTCACACTAGGAAAGTTAAATGAGGTGTCAATGGTGAATTTTACTTGAAAGAATTATATTCGAACGATAATTACTTAAAAGAATTATATTTGAAAGATATTTATTTGAATGAATTATATTCGTAAAACATTTATTTGAAGGAAGTATATTCCAGAATATATTTAATTGTACGGATTATATTCTAAAGATTTTTATTTGAAAAACTTATAGATAAAAGATGTATATTTTGAAGGACTTGATTAATTGGCTGTACTTGTGATCATTATTTGTTTGAGCAATATTTATGGTGCTCCTGTTGCCTTGCTGTTTATGTCGTAAGTTGATTATTGTGCCATCACTGCTATTGGTTTTCTATTATTTTTGTATGCTATATTGCACAAGTTAATTGACTAGTGAGTGTCTGGACTATACCTCGTCACTACTTCACCGAGGTTAGTCTTGATACTTACTGGGTACAGACCGTGGTGTACTCATACTACTCTTCTGCATATTTTTGTGCAGAGCCAGGTATTGGAGATATCAGACTCGGGCAGAGTTAGACTGTGATCGCAAGGATTCAAGGTAGAGCTGTTTGGTCGTCGTAGTCCCTTGGACTATTTCCATTTTATTATACTGTTAATTTCTTATTCGCACAGTATTATATATTCGACCCTCGAGATAATTCCGTGTATTCAGTTTGAGTTCATGACTCAGTATTACCAGTCTTGGGAGGTTGTTTGAATATCTCCACTGTTAGTTTCGACATTTGTAATAAATTATATATGTTTCAAAAAAAATAGCTTGAATTGTTATTATAATCGGCTTATCTAGTCTTAGAGACTAAGTGCAATCACGACGCCTGTGGTGGGATTTTGGGTTGTGCCACTTCTGAACAAATAGTTCCAGAATCATTAACTTGGTAAGCGGTGGCTACGTTATGCTCCAATAGAAGTTATTCAAACTTATCAATTGGTTCCTCTTCTTCCACTAAAATATGACTATACTTCTCTTGGATCACATTACAATCATTGCATTCCACAATAACTTTTGTATCATGACTTCCATAATTTACTACACTTGTCTTTTTAGTTTCATCTGCGTCCTCATGTAAACAAACTTTCAATGTTGGCCTAGCACCTCGTTCATCAACAATTGTCAAATATGACTTTAAATCAAAATCATCCTCTATTGGAGCATACAGAGTCTCTTGCCAAGTTTTATCCAAAACCATTGGCTTGCAACTCATAATAATATTTTCTGGATTACATGTTATCTTGCATCACTGCGATATTACTTCTACCAAATCATTATAACGTACTCCTTGGCGACAATAAATCATCCTAATAATTTTCTTCTCCTTAGACTTAAACTCAATGCAAATGGTCAAATCACCCATTGATATCTACATATATTCATCACCTGTAAACAAAAATAAAAGTCAGTTAATACCAATCTCTTGCATTTTATACTAGCAACCTCCTAAGTTTAATATGCAGATCTCTTATGCTTTATATATCAAATCTCCTAAAATAACATAAATATCTCCTATGGTTTCTATTAATATCTCCTGCATTTCAGCAAAAGAATCTCATGCATTTTGTATTAAGATCTTCTACGTTTTACTATATAAGTATCTACTGCATTTTGTACTGAGATCGCCTACGTTTTACTATATAAATCTCCTGCTTACACAATCAAATCTCTTTTCTAGTTCACCTTTACTTCAAAACACAAATCTCCTGCATTTTGTACTATTATCTTCTAAGTGTTAATATAAAAATCTCCTGCTTCAGCAATCAAATCTCTTTTCTGGTTCATCTTCTTCCTTTAGTCCTCTTTCTCAAAATGTTTCGTAAACAAAAATCAAAAAAACAAAAGTTGAAGTAATGTATTACTTACCCAGACATCTATGAACTCAATACAGCTAATTTTTTATGCAAAAGAAGTTTTGGGAAGCTTGGACTGATCATTGATGGAGGAAATTCACTGGCTTCTTTTTCAACGCTGGCTTCTTTTCCCAGGCATATGGTTTAATAATATTTTAATTGCAATGAGGCCCTTTAATTTACACCAAATTTTTGGCAAAATCACAAAGCTGACTTGGATGGCCTATAGGTCCGTCCCACAAGGGTCATAACCAAGATGAAAATTTGAAATATCCTCAAAGAAAAATCACATTTTGTAAAGGACCAAATAATGAATTGTGACGACCTGGCCAGTCGTCTCATGAGTTACCGCTCCGTTTTCCCCACTTTCCGTCTCATTATGCTTTGTTATCCATGTTTTATGTGATTGAGTTGAGTAGTTTGCGTTAGGAGTGAGTTTGGTAAGAAATGAGACACTTAGTGTCTTTCAAGAAGGTTTAAGTTGTAAAAGTCAATCGGATGTTGACTTATGAGTTAGAGTGCTCGGATGTAGATTCCGACGATTCATTTAGTTTCGGAAGGTGATTTATGACTTAGGAGTGTAATCGGAATTGGTTTTGGAGGTCCGGTGTAGAATTAGACTTGAATTGGTGAAGTTAGAATTTTGGCGATTTCCGGTTGATAGGCGAGATTTTGATCCAAGGGTCGGAATGGAATTCCAAAAGTTGCTGTAGCTTCGATATGTCATTTGGGATGTGTGTGCAAAATTTCAGGTCATTCGGACGTGATTTGGTTGGGTTTAGATCAAAAGTGCGACTTAGAAGATTTTGAAATCCTTAGGCTTGAATCCAACGCGAAATTGGTGTTGATAGGTTGTTCTGAGCGTTTTGAAGGTTGGAACAAGTTTGAATGATGTTATAGGATATGTTGGCATGTTTGGTTGAGGTTCCAGTGGCCTCGGGTGAGTTTTGGGTGGTTAAACGGACTATTTCATCGTTGAAAACAAAATCTGCAGAAAAACCAGAGTTAGAAATGCGGTCGCATTCCTCAAATGCGGACGCATATTGAGCAATGAGATCGCATACCCAGACAGACTTCTGGGCAAGATCCAGGTCAGAAATGCGGTCGCATTTCTAACATGCGGACCGCATATTTTGCATACTGAGACCGCAGATCGAGGCAAATTTCTGGATAAAAATCAATGTCGAAGATGCAGTCAAAAATGCGGTCGCATTTTTGACATGCGGACCGCAAACCATGCTTCGTGCTGAATTGTGGTGAAGGCTAGGGTTACCTTGGCGATGGTCACGTCAAATATGCGGACCGCATATCTGTTATGCGAAAGATATGCGATCGCATTTTAAACCTGACAGGGGCGTTTCTGTCTCGATTTTTGACCCTTTATAAATAAGAAACCAGTATCCATTAGCCATGCAAAACCCATTGTCCTTACCAACTAAGAGAACCATCTCCAAAACACCCTAAATCACAGCAAAATCAGCCTTGAGAACGTATCCAAAGGAGACTTTCTTGGACAAATTCTTAAAAGAAGGAGTTTTGGCCATCTTGAACATAGTTGGAGCTATAGAGCTAGGATTGAAGCGAGTTTTGAGGCGATTCTTGGAAGATTTTTCAAGGGAAACATCGGGGTAAGTGTTCTTAACTTAACCTTGGTCAAATTACTCCAGTAAATCGCTATATTTAGCACTTAATTGGTGATTTAAGTGGGAAAATCTGTGAAAAACCCTTAAGTTTAGATTTTAAGACTTGGAGGTTGAACCGATGTCAGAATTCGATAAATTTTGTATGGTTGAACTCGTGGGGAGATAAGGAACCTGTTGAGGTGAAAATTACTGAATTTCGAGAAGTGGGCCCGGGGCTCGGGTTTTGCTAATTTCGGGATTTCTTAGTATTTTTGATTGTTTTCGCTTGGGCTTTGTTCCCTCAGCATATTGTGATGTATTCATTCTGGTTTTGGATAGATTCGACGTGCGTGGAGGCCAATTCGAAGGGCAAAGGCGTCGCGGTCTAGGGATTTAGCTGGTTCGAGGTGAGTAGTGATTGTAAATAATGTTCTGAGGGTTTGAAACCCCGGACTTGCACATCGTAGTGCTATATTGAGGTGAGGCACGCGCTCGATAATGAGCGTGGGGCCATTTGCTACTGGGGATTGTAACTTGGTCCATCCCGATTGATGATTTTACTATGCATTTGATTGAAACTTACTTGTTATCATCTTGATTTGGGCTGATTGCCATATTTGGGCTCCGTGCCAATTGTTTGAACCCTTCGGGGACTTTTATCACTGTTTCCTCGCTATTTGACATATTACTTGAACTCAGTCATGCTGTTTTCCACTACTTTACAACTCAACCACTTTTACTCAAGTTTTGAGATTTAAACTATATTTAAATGTTGTTTTGGGCTGAGACTGCTGTTTTACTACGCCCGAGGGGCATGTGATGATTTTCTGACTGAGTGCGGCCTAGGGCCAAATGTGAGGTTTTTACTGAGTGATATGAGGCCGAGGGCTTGAGATACTTTTTATGCCACGAGGTGGCTTCTGACTGATATGAGGCCGAGGGCCTGAGATACTTGATATACGCCACGAGGTGGCTTGATTGATATGAGGCCGAGGGCCTAGATATATGCCACGAGGTGGCTTGATATGCGCTTGGGCCGTAAGGGGCCCCTCCTGGAGTCTGTACACCCCTAGTGAGCGCGGGTACCCATTGTAATGGAAAATATAGCCCGAGTGGCTGATATTGTTCCATGTGATAGCCCGAGGGGCTGATGCTGTACTATGTGATATGCCCGAGGGGCTGATGTCGTACCATGTGATATGCCCGAGGGGCTGATATTGTACCATGTGATATGCCCGAGGGGCTGATAATGTTCTGTGATATTGCCCAAGGGGCGGATTTTTAAAATGATATTGAGCCCGAGGGGCGATTTACTACTTTTTTTTTACTACACATTATTTACTTGAATATTTCACGTTTTACCTGTTGAAAGAAGATTTTACTTGATTTCTCAATGATTTACTGTTTGCGAAGGATGTTTTAAATGCTTCATTATGGATTGCCTTGTGCTTTACGTGTTTTCTTACTATCAGTTGTTATTTATGCTTATTACTCACTGAGTTGGAAGTACTCACATTACTCCTTGCACCATGTGTGCAGATTCAGGCGTTATTGGTTCCGCCCCGGAGTATTGATTTTCTCCTGTCCAGGCGGTGATTCAGAGACTGCGAGGTAGCTATTGGCATCCGCAGCCCCGTAT
This sequence comes from Nicotiana obtusifolia, assembly GCA_002018475.1. Lineage (NCBI taxonomy): Eukaryota > Viridiplantae > Streptophyta > Magnoliopsida > Solanales > Solanaceae > Nicotiana > Nicotiana obtusifolia. Next base: position 25,230 of record MCJB01017091.1, read on the forward strand.
CTCTTTCATCTTGTTGTTCCTATGTTCTTCAGAAATTGTGCCAGATATTGTAATTAGTAATCTTGTTATTAGGATTCATTACTTGCTCATGAATTTGTGATACCCCGGTTTGGGCTGTAGTCGGGATGGTTAGCTACGTTTTTCCGCGTGTGATAGTTATTAAACTATGCTTGTGTTGTGTTCTTGTTAATTAACTGTTTGAAATGAGACTTTGTTGAATTGGCTGGCCTTGTCTTCACGAGAGGTGCCATCACGACCGGGTTCGAGGTTAGGGTCGTGACATGAATTGACCCGGAGCTTTTAGGATGATATGGCATTTAAAATATGAATTTAAGTAAATGTCCTTGCCCATTTTAATATTTTCTTTTTCAATTACTTTTTTTTATATATTTTCCTATGTGGCAATATAGAAGCCTACCTTTGCAAATTCAAAATATGAAAGGACCTGTTTGTAAACAAAACTCATAACACTTTTCCTTTACAATAGGAAAACTTCTCTGGAAAGACAAAACCCTTCACTTGAAAACCCTTCTGTCGATTTCAACGGGAAAGAGTGTTGGCTTCTAAATTCTCCATTTTTCTTGTGTTTTCTAGTCCTTTTTGTTCTGCTGTGTTCTAATATCTCTATTGTTTCTTGTCATTCTATTACTTTTTAAAATCCCCTTTTTGTCAATCAAATCATAAGAGATCGATGACAATGGAAGCTATTTCGGATGAAGCTGCTTCTGGGTCGGTGTCCAATGGAGATGAGGTTGAGTCACATGAAGGTGACGAGGAAAAACCGAAGGAGGAGATTGCCAATGAAGAAGCATTGGAAAATGACGAAGGATGAGTCAGAGAAAGATAGTGCAGAGAAGAAAACTGACGAGGAACAAACAACAGAAGATGACGATTGGGACGAGTCAGAGAAAGATGGTGCAAAGGAGGTGGAAGTGATGGATGAGCAAGAATTTGCTGCTCGATACATAAATAATGTCCAAGCTGGGGAAAATGAGGTAACTTAAATTCTTTTGTTCCACTCGAATTTGTCGAAGCCGGGGAAAATGAAACACAAATAATGAATTTGCTGCTCGAAACAAAAATATAGCTCGAGGACTCTATATCTAATTGTGATATAACCAGTTTAAAGTTTATATATGATCTCTAATGTTTATTCTAATATCTCTTGTGTTTAAAGTTAATGATCTTTCATGTTTTGCTGTAAGATCTTTTATATACCTAGTTTAAAGTTTTATCTAATTAACAATTTTAAAGTTTTTAATGTAACTAGTTTAAAGTGTTTGCTAATATGCAATTGAATATGTAGGAAAACTTGCATGATGATTCACCTGTACCTGTGAAGTTGAGATACAATCTTAAAATAGTTCAAGGCAAAACTAGTTATTTTTCAGGTAGAGTGACAGTTAGGAGTAGGATGGGTTATGCTATAGAGAGTTTGAAAAATTCTATTATTTGGATGGAGCCCAGTGAAGTGCTTCTTTTTTTACGTAAATCTTGTCTAGATCAATTTTTTGACATAAATGTTGATTGATGGAAGTCTTGCTTTCAGGCCTCTTGTGCCATTGTTTGTTGCTAAGGGAAATTAAGACAAAGAAAGAAAATGAAATGTGATTTTGATTCGCAACAAACCTATTCGCTTTGAGATGAAGGAATTTTACCTTGTTATAGGATTAAATTGTGGCCCTTTTCCAAGTGAGAGCCAGTCAATGCAATGCAAGTATACCAGGATGGTTAGATTTTGTAAAAAAAGTGAAAAAATATTGTTCTGCATTAGAGGGGTTAGAGGTGGAAAATGAGAAGGATCGTTTGGTTGGTGAAGATCTTTTACAGGTTATAAGATCTAGAACAAAGACATTCACTGCAGCAGAGAAACAAGGTGTTGTTGCCTTATACATTATCCACTCAGTCTTATTAGCTGCAGACGATGTTAAGCAAGTGTCAGAGGACTACTTAGTATGAATGGTCAATCCAACATTCTTTGTATCATATCCTAGGGGTCGAGTGTACTTTAAGATCACACTTATAAGTTTATGGAAGGACCTTCATCATAAGGCAACAAAGTGGAAAAAAAAGGTAGATACAAGTATTTCAAAAAGAAGAATCCACAATCTTACAATATTAGAGGTTTCACTGTTGCTTTTCTTGTAAGTTTCATTGTCAATTAATCGCTATTATTTTATTATAACATCATATAATTTAATAGCAATATACATATGTTTCCCTTGATAGGTATGGGCTTAAAAAACGATAGATATGTTTGGATCTAATCTTGGAAAGAAGTCTTTGGCTTTGGATAATGCGATACCTCGAATCGTTCGATGGCATTCGGAAAAACTCCACAGCACTTGAGTTATGATTGGTATGATAAGTTGATAAGTAAAAATGAGATATGATTTTGTTACTGATAAAATATTACTAATATTAAATAAGTTAGCGGATAGATAAATTATTACTAATATTAATTTGTGGTATTGTATCACAGGTGCATTGCATTCCAATAATAAAGCCACCTAAGAAAGAATCTAAAAGCAAATGGGTAAAATGCTTTGAAAAATTGGTGGACGAGGAAGACGAAACTATTGATGAATTAGTAAGAGAGTTGGATACATTGAGGTTTTAGGTCCTCTTGATGGCATAGATGAGCAGAAACAACAACAACAAGGGCAAGACCAACAACATGTGCTTGAACAAACACATGTGATTAATGAAGATGTTGTTGAGCAGAGACAAATGATTAATGAAGAGGACCGTCTTCATGCAAGTCCTCCACAAGAAAAAGAATCATGTGCACATGAGACACCTATGATGGGTTATAGTCTGAATGATTTTGGTATTTCTGCTATTGCTGCTTCTGTTTTTAATAGGCTAGCTTCTAGTTTTGATGGATTGCATTCTCCTAGTGAAGCTGATATTAAAGATGGTTTTGAGGAGCGGTTACGCAAGGTTGAGGAGTATTTAAAGATACATTCAAAAAAGGTGGAAAAATCTTTGGATGATATTCAAAAAGTTCAAATTATTTGGTGAAGATACATAATACTAAAGTTTCAAGGGATATTATACTTCCAGTTAGATTTTGGAGCCCCTCTTGGAAAGGTGATGGACGACCAAAAAGGAAACATAGAGTAGCTGAAATGATAAGGCAATTGTGCAAACGTCATCGACTGAGAAAAAGTTCTGTGGAAGTAGTTACTCCTCCTTCTTTTCCGGATGATTCTTTTGAGGAGTAGATGAAGTCAGATGAAGAAGATCAAGAAAATTCATGACAATTACTTATGTTGCTTTTTGAAAGTTCATGGAAGTAGAACTTACTGTGCAGATGTTTTGAACCATCCAATTGCTGTCAAACGTTTAAATGTTTAGAATCTAATGATCTCCTATGTTATATATATATATATATATATATATATATATATATATATATATTTTCTCCTATGCTTTATTCTAAATTCTCTTTTGTTAAGTTTATTAGTATCTTGCAATTTTTCATCTCATGTGAAAGAAAGAGATCTAATATTTAGTCGTAAGAGATCTCTTATGCTTTATATATCAATCTTAAGTGAACAGAATATCTCCTACATTGCAGCAAAAGAATCTTCTGCATTTTATATTAATATCTCGTACAGTTTACTTCAATAATCTTCTGCTTCAAATCTCCATGGTCGCATGAGATCTATATCATGGTCGTAAGAGATCATTAGTTGTCTATAAGAGATTAAGACCAAAATATGCGCATTATATTTCTTTCGTTTTAACTTGGAGTTATTATGAATAATTACTTAACAAGCATGATCGCACTTACTATCAACTAAATTTAGACGTTTCATTAAGATAAATTGCTTTATAATCAAAAAATAATAAACATAATAAAGGGTGACCACTAAATATAACTTGAGAGATCTACTCATGGTCGCATGAGATCTATATCATGGTCGTGAGAGATCATTAGTTGTCTATAAGAGATTAAGACCAAAATATGCGCATTATCTTTTTTTCGTTTTAACTTGGAGTTATTATGAATAATTACTTAACAAGCATGATCGCACTTACAATCAACTAAATTTAGACGTTTCATTAAGATATATTGTTGTTTAATTAAAAAAATAAACATAATAAAGGGTGACCACTAAATATAACTTGAGAGATCCACTCTTGGTCACAAGAGATTTATGTCATGCTGTAAGAGATCATTAGTTATTCATAGGAGATTAAGAACATAATATGCGCATTATCTTTCTTTCATTGTAACTTAGAGTTATTATGAATAATTACTTAACAAGTATGATCGCACTTACTCTCAACTAAATTTAGACGTTTATTTAAGATAGATTACTTTTTAATTAAAAAAAATCAACATAATAAAGGGTGACCATTAAATATAACTTGAGAGATCTACTCATGGTCGTAAGAAATTTATGTCATGCTGTAAGAGATAAAAGACTTATAACATAGGAGAGCGAATCCTTCTAACATAAGTGATAAATTTAGTAAACTACAAGGGTTCAACTCTATAGAATAGAAGAATAAATCCCTGAAACAGTTGATCAAATAAGACTTAGGATTATAAAAAAAAAATAAAAAAAAATAAGACTTAGGATTTATGAATCCATACAAATATCTAGGAAATTGATGCAAATTAATCAACTACTCTTTTGGGATACTTCCTTATGTAGTGACCTGTTTCCTTGCATATGGAACAACTTTTTTGCTTCTCCCGCTTTGGATTCTCGCCAACTGAAGGCATACTATTCACTTTCTTGGGACCTTTTTTCAATTTAACTGAAGGATGATGAACCGTTCTCTTTTTTTCTAATGGCGTTGTCCATGTTTTTGGATGAGGAACAGGATAAATTGTTCTATCCCAAGCTTTCTTCCATGTCTCATTCTTGTATTTAGGATCACATAGTTTATATATATCCACCCATATGTCTTGGCGTGGGGTTAGCTTCAAAACTACTATAGCGTGCTCACAAGGGAGTTTATCCACCTAAATGACCCTACAAGTACATGACTTGCACTCCAAATAAATCAAACAATATATATCACCACCACAAACATGAAACTCATGTTCGTTTAAATGAGTAGGAGCTAGCAAACAAGAGGCAGCATAACGTTCCCGAATTAATCGTTCAGCTTTTGGGGTTAAGCAATGAATGTTTCTTTGAGCTTTGCCTATACGCTCAATGTACCACCTGGTCATAATATCTTGTATAGCTTTGAGTACAGAAACTATTGGAAAGCTTCTTTGAAACTTAAGAACGGTATTGAGTGATTCTGATATGTTTATCGTCATCAAATTGTACCTATTTCCTAGAAAATAGGTTCTCGACCATTTTTCAAACCCAATATCATTTTCAAGGTACCAACCAGCATTGACATTTGATTCCATTATTGCATCAAAATAAAGAGAAAACTCATCCAGCGTGTATGCTTTTGCAGCTTGTTGAAAATTATAGATAATGTCACAATCACCATACCTGGACATTAAATTCATGCTAATATGAAACATGCAAAATCCGTGATGTGCAAGCGTGTAGACATTGGCAACAACAGTCTTTATACTTTGATGTCTGTCTGATATAATGCACAAGTCATCACTACCAGGAATACATTCTGCTAGATTCTTGAAAAAATTTGTCCACGAGTTATCATTCTCTAAGACAACAACAGCAAATGCAAGTGGAAATATATGCTGGTTACCATCTTGCGTGCACGCTGATATTAGTACACCACCATATTTTTCAGTCAAGAATGTCCTATCTACAGAAATCACTCTCCTCATATGAGAAAATCCTTCTATAGCTATCCCAGAAGCAAGAAAGCAATATTTGAATTTGTTATGTTCATCCAACACTAAGTCTGTCCTCGAACCCGGGTTTGTTTGCTCCAACATATATAAGTACCCCGATAATAATGAATAGTCTTCTTCTGGTGTCCCTCTTTTGATTGCCAAGGCTTCCTGTTTTGCTTTCCAAGCTTTCCAGTAACTAACAAATCTAATTTCATTATGTAACAATGATTTTACCTCTTTTGGTGTTGGTCCTTGTCCTGATGAATCAAAATTTTTGCGCATCATTTTGGCAACTACATCATATGAAGCTTGATTATGGTACTGTGCTGCATTTTTAATCCCACAATTATGCTCACCACAGTAAATATTAACGACAAAGCGTGACGAATTAGCTAACTTCACAACAAGCACACGCCAAGTGCACTCCTCAACAATGCATTTAACAAAAACCAACAAAGGATTAGACTTCTTTGTCTTGAACTGAAACTTTGCAGACACATCAATCATTTTTAGCTTCCTCAAAACTTCCTTTTTACTTTCAAATATTTTCCCCAAATGAATATCAGAACGATCACTAAATGTACCTTCATCGCAACACTCATTGCTCGACATGATTGTAAAACTATCCTCCCAAATCATATTTTACATAGCACTTGATCGTTCCAAAAATGGCATTCAAGCATTCTCTCCCTCCTTAAAACAACCCCCTTTTGAACAAATAGCTCCAGAATCATCAACTTGGTAAGCGAGGGTTATGTTATGCTCCAATTGGAAGTTTGTCAAACTTATCCATTGGTTCCTCTTCTTCCACTAAAATAGGACTATAATGCTCTTGGATCACATTATGATCGTTGCTTTTCACAATAACTTATGTATCACTACTTCCATAATTTACTACACTTGTCTTTTCAATTTCATCTGTGTCCTCATGTAAACAAACTTTCAATGTTGGGCTAGCACCTCGTTCATCAACAATTGTCAAATAGGACTTTATCTCAAGATCATCCTCTATTGGAGCATACAGAGTCTCTTGCCAAGTTCTATCCATTGGCTTGCAACTCATAGTAATATTTTTCGAATTACATGTTATCTTGCATCGTTGACATATTATTTCTACCAAATCATTATAACGTACTCCTTGGCGACATGAATCACCCTAACAATTTTCTTTTCCTTAGACTCAAACTCAATGCAAATGGTCAAATCATCCATTGATATCTACATATATTGATCACCTGTAAACAAAAATAAAAGTCAACTAATATCAATCTCTTGCATTTGGTAATAGCAACCTCCTACATTTAATATGCAGATTTCTTATGCTTTATATATCAAATCTCCTAAGATAACATAAATATCTCATGCATTTCAGCAAAAGAATCTCATGCATTTTGTATTTAGATTTCCTACGTTTTACTATATAAGTATCTCTTGCATTTTGTACTAAGATCTCCTACGTTTACTATATAAATCTCCTGCTTACACTATCAAATCTCTTTTCTAGTTCACCTACTTCGAAACACAAATCTCTTGCATTTTGTACTATTATCTCCTAAGTGTTAATATACAAATCTCTGCTTCAGCAATCAAATATCTTTTCTGGTTCATCTTCTTCCTTGAGTTCTCCGTCTAAAAAAATTTCATAAAATAATCAAAAAAACAAAAGTTGAAGTAATGTATTACTTACCCAGACATCTATGAACTTAATGCAGCTATTGTTTTATGCAATAGAAGTTTTGGGAAGCTTGGACTGATCACTGATGGAGGAAATTCGCTGGCTTCTTTTTCATCGCTGGCTTCTTTTTCCTAGGCTTATGGTTTAATAATATTTTAATTGCGATGAGGCCCTTTAATTTGCACTAATTTCCAACACAATCACAAATGCTAACTTGGATGGCCTATAGGTCCCACAAGGGTCATAAACCAAAATGACAATTTGAAATATCCTCAAAGCAAAATTACTTTTTGTAAAGAACCAAATAATGAATTGACCCAAAATAACTTCACATAAACAATATTGAAATTATAAAATAGGCAAAATACATAAAGTCCCATGAACTTGTCCCAAAAACTCAGTTGAACATTTAAATTAAACTACGCTTCTTTACCTCATAAACACATTTGAAATGAATTGTTTTCCTAATAAAAATTACGAGCGCCCTTTCTCCTAATAAAAAAAAAGTGGACCCCATCTTCTTTCTCCTTCTTTCTCACCCCCCTTGTCCCTTTCTCCACATTTCAGTAATATATAAGAACAATTTCAGATATATACTCCAACTAAAAATCAACTCAAAACCACCTAAATACTTCACCAAATTGCCCTAAATTTCAGATACAGACTCCACAAATTGCACCCAATAAAATCCAGCAACATCCAAAATTAAAAGTCTTCAAACAAAATTTTCTCTCTCTCTTCTAGGGTTTTAGAATCAGTCCTAATCGAACTCCAAAAAACTCAAAAATTCAATATGGTAAATGTTCATCGTTTTTATATTTCATGTTTAATTTTTGATCTATTCCTCTATTTTTATTCATTTGAATTTTTTGCTTTATTGTGTTTACAGGAAGGTGATATGAAATTGGAGGTGGAATGGCAGAGCAGATGAGGACTGCATTTTTAAGTGATTAGACAGATGCTTAGCCAATGCAAAATTCCAACGAACTTTCCCAAGGCTAAAGGTCACTCACCTACCTAAGATTGGCTCAGATCATAGCCTTCTCCTTTTAAAGTGTGACATGGAAGCAATGCCAATCAAGAAGCCTTTCAAATTCCTCAACTTCTGGACCAAACATGACAATTTCAAAGCAGTTGTAAGAGAGAATTGGCAAGTAGATTTCAATGGTGATCCCTTCATACTCTTCAATTACAAACTCAAAAAGCTAAAAAAAGCACTGTCACTTTGGAGCAAAGAAACTTATGGGGACATATTCCAAAATATTGCAAGCATGGAAGAAGTGGTTCTGGTACATAAAAAGTAATTCGAGGAAAGGCCAACTAAACAGAATAGCGAAAGACTGCAAAGAATTCCTCCAATTAAGAAGGATACAAAACAACATTGGTTCTGGATTGAAGAAGAGGAACAGATAGCGGAAGAAGCCATCAATTTCTATAAAGAACAATTCACAGAAAACACAATCCCAACTGATTTCAGAATACTGGACAACATCCAGCCTCTGATAGATATGGAACAAAATGCACAATTGATCAAGCCACCTACAAAAGAAGAAGTAAAACATGTTGTTTTCTGCATAAACGGTGAAAGTGCAGGGGGACCAGATGGTTTCACAGGCTCTTTCTACCATACCTGCTGGGAAATCATTGGCGAAGACATTCATAACATGGTTTAAGCATTCTTCGCAGGAAGACAACTACCAAAATGTGTAACACACACAAATTTTGGTACTACTTCCCAAGAAGAAAGAGGTGGTAACATTTTCTGACATGAGGCCCATAAGCCTTAGCAACTTCATCAATAAAATCTTCTTAAGAGTCATACATGAAAGGATGGTTAGAATACTGCCTACTCTCATCTCCCAAGAACAAGCAGGATTTGTAAAGGGCAGGACAATAGTTGAATATGTCCTTCTAGCACAGGAAATCATCACAGACATTGGCCTAAGAACAAGAGCAGGGCCAAATGTGATTATCAAACTGGACATGGCAAAGGCTTTTGATTTTTACCTTGGCTATTTCTGACAAAAATACTAAGGAAAATGGGATTTTGTGAAGCTTTCATTGGTCTGATCTTTGACACCATTGGGAATAACTGGTACTCAGTGCTCATCAATGGCCAATCACATGGCTTCTTCAAATCAACAAGATGAGTTAAACAAGGTGACCCATTATCACCTACCCTTTTCATTCTGGCTGTTGAAGGCCTCTTAAGGGGATTAAATGCCCTACACTTAAACCTCTACTTCTGTGGCTTTGGGCTGCCCAAATGGAGCCCAAAAATCAATTATCTATCATATGCATATGAGACAATCATTTTCTCCTCTTCTGATGCCACCTCCTTATAACTGATAATGGAAGTTTTATATGCATATGAAGCAGCATCTGGGCAGTTGATTAACAAAAGCAAGTATGCTATATATATGCATCATTCTACCAGTACTGATGTGATTTCAAAAGTGGAAAGAATCACTGACATTGGAAGGCAGGACTTCCCATTCACATATCTTGGCTGCCCCATCTTCTACTCCAGAAGAAGGATAATCTATTACCAAGACATTGTCAACAAAGTACAAGATAAATTACAGTCTTGGAAAGGCAAATTACTTTCAATGGGAGGCAGGGTAGTTTTGATTAAACATGTACTTCAAAGCATGCCAGTACACCTACTATCAGCTGTTAACCCTCCAAAACAGGTAATAAACAATCTCCACAAACTCTTTGCCCAATTTTTCTGGAGCAGCACTATAGGAGGAAGTAGCAGACATTGGTCCTCATGGAACACACTATGTATGCCCTGTGATGGGGGGGGGGTGGACAGGCTTCAGATCATTACATGACATCTCCAAAGCCCTCTTCTGTAAGCTGTGGTGGAACTTCAGAACCAAACCTAGCCTCTGGAGTGCATACATGTGTCAAAAATACTGCAAAAAACACAATGCAGTAATAGTCCCATGGAAAAGAGGATCACAGGCATGGAAGAAGATGCTGGAATGCAGAGAGAACATAGAACATCAAATCAACTGGCACACAAAAATGGGATCCTCACTCTTCTAGTATGACAACTGGACTGGACTAGGAGCACTTTACTTCATAGTACCAGCAGACTTTGCAATTGATGACTCAATACACAATGTAAATGATGTCCTGCAAGATGGTACTTGGAATGTAGACAAACTTTCAGAAGCCTTACGACATGAAATTGCAATACACATAGTGGAATCAATAAAGCCTCCAAACAGGGGAGACATCATGGATACACCATACTGGATGCTACAAACTCAAGGACATTTTGGTGTTTGCCTGGGAATACCTCAAAAGAAGAGATGAACTCAGAAGAGCCTACAAGATGATCTGGGTAAAAGGGTCCCCTTCAAGATTGCTTTCTTATGTGGAGAGTCTAGAAGGCTAAACTGCTTGTGAGAGAGGTAATTTCAGTAATGAAGTTCATTCCTCAACCTTTCTAACTATAGAATACTTAACTTACATCGGTTACTCTCATGGATCACACTTGCTCGATTATTCATATTGAAGTAATCTATAACCGAGGAGTTTTTCAACATCTACATAAATGAAAAGTAAAAGTCAAAGATATTTAAGGGATGACATAATTGGTGAACATAATAAGAACACCCCAACCAAGGCTGGCATATAGACTTGTTGTTTACCCGTAAAATGAAATTGTTGAATTGTTACGTGATTTATAGACAACGAACTAATTCGATCCAGAAATGGTAAATAAATAAGATTAAAAATAAGACTTAGCAGTTAAAATCGAAGGAAATGACAAGCTTGGCTACGAGAGCAATGCCTCCGAGGACAGAAATGAGAACAATGTAAAAGAGCAAATAAAATTATTTGATTAAGCTTGAGAATGGAATATAGCATAAGTTTTTGCCAAGTATTTTCCTCCGTTACAATGGCTGTTGATCCTACTATTTATAGCTATACCTAGGGAAATAAGATCATAGGATCAAGCCCCTCTTAAATGACAATAAAGGGGCCAATTGATTAAGATGTAATAGATGGCCATGAATGCAAATGTTCGCTGCAACGGCTGCCCATTTAATGTTAGAGAATATTCCTCATTGAATGCTATCCGGTGGAAAACAGTCAAACTTCTCCCGTTGGCCAGGTTCCTTTCGGGGTTTTTCCGATATCAACTGCAGCTGTTGTTCCCGGTACTGGTTGTCACTTGATTCGCCTTTTACATGTCTTCGGTTCCACGTGGCGTACTATCATTTGATCATTAACTACGGACCAATTTTGCCCTATACAGATAATCCACCTACTTTCCGGTGGTATATCTTTGTGTCACCGGAAAGTTGGTGAAGATCCCTTTCTTGGCGGGAAATCTTCTAAACAGTCTCTGACGCTTGAAAGGACGCACGTACTCTCGCATTTAATAACCCGAACACGTGTTGTCCCATGATTCATCAATATTTTTGCTGGTTCTCGAGGTAATCATGACCACAATTTTGCCGTCTAAAACTTTACTTATACTCATCATTCTGCCTCTTTAACTTCTAAAATTCTCATAAGTTTATCATCTTCTCTGCACTCAAGCTCCGCCTGCTTAGAAAAACTTTCATCTTCTCTAACTTTCTCTAAAATTTTACTGCTCTTCCATTACCGTAGCTTCTTCTACTGAATCCTTTAGAAACTCTGGTCTTCTCTTCGGTGGAGGCCCAAAGAGAAATAAAGACAAAAAAGTTGATGTTGTTGCTGATCCTCCCACGGTAAGCACCATCATACCCAAACACTTGAGCATCGCTAATGACTTCCAAGAGAAGTTTCCATCCGTGTCCCCACGGAGTTGGTCGTTAGCAGGTAGCCTTCCTCTATTCACCCTTCTAATATTCCTATTGTGAAGATGGACTGCAACTGTCCAAACCTTAACATCCTTGCTCCAGACATAATAGAGTGGGTTACCTTCATCCATTGGGTCCGTTTTCCTTGAGCGGAGGGCTCGATCCCGTGATCTTGGAGTTCTGCCACCAGTACCAGGTCTACTTGGCACAAGTACCATCTATATGGTGAACGGTGGCTTGCCTACGCCAGTTGTGCATGGAGACTAGGAAAACCCTAACCCTGGCACACATGATGAATCTCTACTCCCCCCAAATTTTACATGGCGGGAGTAATAAATTTCAGCAAACGTAGCTACCATGCCCTTCTCATCAGCGTGGATGATGATAGTGACCATGGATGGATGAACCGGTTTGTCATCATTGCTACCAAGGATGCCATCCTAGCCACAACTCCATCATTTCCTGAATTATGAGATCGTTCACATAAGTTTGTAATTTATTCATCTCTTTCCTTCGTAAAAAGACCATTTCCCGTCATTGTTGACCTCTTTGTTTTTGTTGTTTCAGCTACCTGGTGGAAACCACCATGGGCTCAAGGCCTGGACCAGTGGGCTCAGAAGATTCTGGATATTACAATGCTAGAAACCACTGGTGGAAGGAAATGGCCCCCAAATACGGGTGGAATGCCAAAAATCATGGTAAACTGAGTCCTTCTTCCTTTTATCTCTGTATGAACACAAGTAACCTTTGCTAACTTCGTTTTTGCTTAATTCAAGACTCCCGCAGGGCTCTATCACCTTCCTCGAGGTTGATTTTTGGCTAACCCCACGGAGGGTGCCCACGGATCTACTTCTGATGGAGGTTCCAGTCGGAGTCCCCAGCCATAGAACAAGCGACCAGAAAGGCAGCGTTCTTCCTCGACTGGGACACAAAATAAGAAAATAAAGAAGGCCACGACCGAGCCGACCATGGTCACAGTGGTCATTGAAGATGACAGGGAAGCCATTGATTAAGAGGCTTCCCTTCAAAGGAGAAGACGATCGTTATCAGCTCAACAGGGTGCTCAACCAGGAGAGCTTAAAACCCCGATCGAAGGTGAGTTCCAAGAACTTTGGGGCGAAATGGAGATAGTAAAGGATGTCGATTCTTGCTTTCTGACCCCTGCTGCTATTTCTGGTTCTGGGAGCTTAGACCCCGGGCCTCTACTGCCTTCAGTCATTCAGCAACCAATAATCAGTGCTGCCCCCGTTGCAGTTGCTTCTCAACCTTCAACGCCAACAACTTCACGGCCCTCTACACCAGCTGCACCTTCACCACCAACACCCACTGCATCTCCTCCACCGGCAATAGACGCTCGAGAGAGGAATGTGTAAGGCCCCATAAAATTTTACTTAAAACCTGAGATTTCATGGTGCCGAAGTAGGCTTATGCGTTGGCGTATAGACTTATTAGGTTGAACAGTACGCTGGGGAGTAAAGAAAAATATTTGGCAGAAAATGGCATTTCTGCGGCCCACTATGCGGCCGCAGAATCACTATGTGGGCCGTAGAATGACCGCAAAGTGAAGCAGAAAACTAGGAAAATTTGGGTGATATTGTGCGGTCAACTATGCGATTACAAAGCCGTTTCGCGAGCTGCACATCAACGTCAGAGCAAGCATGAAATTTTTTCGGAAAGGGGTTCTGTGGTGCATTATGCGACAGCAGAACAGGTCTGCGGACCGTATAATGGCCGCAGAGTGGGGCAGTACTGCCCAGTTCCGGAGGGACATTTTGCGGTCTCTTTTGCAGACCGCAGAAGAGTTGTGCGGTCGCATATGTGACAATAGATTGTGTTCCGGAGCTTCATTTTTCTGGTTTTTATAACCCAACCCTATTCCATTATATCGACGCTATGGACCAGTTCTTAAGTAAAAACCTAGTATTTTGAGTGAGAGAGTGCTCTGGAATGGGAGAGGGTTCCTCAATAATTTGTTCTTCAATTCTTGCTCAAATCTTGGAAGATTAATAAGGGAAACTCACTGAGTCTTCATCCTAGAGGTAAGATCCTACACCCTAACTCTCAATTTCAAAATTTATCTAAAAATAGGTAATTAGTAAGGAAATTCTTGGGTGTGGAAGTTGTTCATTTTTCATGCATGTGTTATCAAGGGGTGTAGGAAGATTGTTGAGCTAAAAATGGTAGATAATGGGCGGTGGGGTGATGGAATCCACCATAGGAGGACCTTGGAACATTAATGCTTACCTAGTGTTTGATAAAATGCTCAAATGAGCTAGAATCATGATCATCTTCCTAATTTTTGGTTCAATTTGTTATATTTCTAAAATATATCGAAGTTGCTAAGATTTTCGGAATATTTTAGAGTTTAAGGAAGCTCAAGTGAGGTATGTTGGCTAAACTCTTCTCTTAAAATTGAACCCCGCAATGTCCTTGTAAGTCCCGTGATGCTCTGTATAAATTGATTTTTTTTTAAGTAAGCCTTATGTCGAAATAATTAATGCATTCAATATATATTCCAAAGATTCCTGTTATGTTGAGTTAATGGTGGAGAATGTGGTTTAAGTATGGGCTGTGTGTTACTATGTTATGATTTAAAAGCGTGAATTTTTTTTTGAAAGCTATCATGTCAATTGTGTAAGAAGTCACATGTGCTTAAGACCCTAATTACTCAAGTATGTGTTTAAAGACTTAATTTGAAAGGCCTTATTGTTGATTATCCGTGATGATGATTGAAAGTGGAATAGTGAGCATGAGTAATGAAGCACGGCCAACGTGCCAAGAATGATATCGTGTATGGCTAATGGTGCCAATAAGATGAATGACTTGTAAAAGAATATGAATTGAGTGGTAAATACTTATAATAACAAATGCTTTGGGAGTATCGATTAGTCACCGAGGAGGGGTAGGTCAGAACAACCTAACCCCGAAACTACACGTGCCGGTGTAGGAGCGATTGAGGGTAAATCCCCGCGTTAATGTGATAAGACTGTTTCCCCTTATATGGGATGAGATTGGTGTGTTGAGATGTTTTCCCCTTAAATGGGATGAGATTATTGCTAGCTAGATGTGATGTAATGTCGACCCACACGACATTGTGGTGAGACGGCTTACCCGTTCGGGTTGAGATCGGACGCCATGCTGCGCACATGGTGGTATTGTGAGTGTATGTATCGAAGTGAGACGGCTTAGCCGGTCGAGATGAGATCGGATTCCCTGCTAAAACACAGTGGTATATCGGTCTAAAGATCTCCCAACTTAAATTATCGAAACCTACTTGAAATATACGCTTCCCCTAATGTGACACTTTGATACCGTTTGAGTCTCTTATAGATATCATGTATTATTCTCCATTTACTGTTGCTTGTTCTATTGAGAGGGTGTTTAGTTTTACATACTAGTACTATTCTATATGTACTAATGTCCCTTTTACTGGGGGCGCTACATCTTTAATGAATGCAGGTGGTTCCATAGCAGGTGGCATTGATCAGTGATAGCAGCACACCTCTCCTCAGCTGATTTGGTGAGCCCCACTTCATTTCGGGGTCCTGTATCTTCTGTCCTTTGTACATAGCATTTTGAGGTACAGCGGGGGCCTTGTTGCCGGCACTATCATAGTACTCTTTTGATCTTGTTAGAGGCTCTGTAGACTATCATTTGTCCCACTTTAACTATGATTGTACAACGTACTTTTTTAAGACTTGTTAATGACGTAATTAATGGAAATGAACTGGTGTTGTTCACATGACTACTTACTGACTAATTAGTGAAATGTATTCCTCTCTTTATTTGTGAGCGAGTTGGGTAGACAACACTATGCAGGCTTGCTCGACCGGGGTAACTCTGTTGAGTGTCTATCGCGCTCCCCGAGGTCAGGGCATGACAAACTTGGTATCATAGCCTAAGGTAAAGTGCCCTAGAATGTCTCGGAGCCATGTCTACTAGAGTCCTTATTATCGGTGTGTTATTGACCACATTTATAATTAGGAGGCTACTTGGGAATTTAAGAATAATACCTTTCTTTGATGATCTAGATCGTGCGATAAAGCTGATTGTAAGATTGTTCGTCCTTTAACTCGTGCATTGCTCTAATTTTCTGTATATGGCACCTAGGAAGAAAGCAAGAACTAGCCAAGGAGCCAATGCCACCCCATGAGTGGCAGTTGACCCTTTAGTTGATGATGCGGGTGAACACTCGAGGGGTGAGAATATTACCCCGACTACTACACTGCCTGATTCCACTACACTTAGTCAGACTGCACCAGTTCCTGCACCTACTGAGGGTGCAATGATTCCTCTAGCTGATATTCCAGTTCCATCTCCAGCCCCAACTTCCGGTCCCGGTGTATCCGATGGGGATCTTAGGGGAGCCATACAGATGTTGGCTCAAATAGTGGCTTCCTAGGCCCAAAGATCAGATGTTGCACCCACTTCTTTTAGTTAGTCAGGGGATTCCACTAGTTCCAGGGTGAACAGATTTCTCCAGTTGGACCTCCAGTGTTCACAGGTACTGACCTTGAGGAGGACTCCCAAGATTTTATTGACGAGATGCACAAGACCCTCCGAGTTATGCGTGCTACTGAGACAGAGGGAGCAGAGTTGGCCTCCTACCGCCTGAAAAGGGTGGCCTATTCTTGGTTTGAAATGTGGGAGGACTCCCGTGAGGAGGGAAGCCCTCCGGTGAGATGGAGTGAGTTTGCCGATGCTTTTATTGATCATTTCTTGCCTTCCGAGACTAAGGCAGTCCATGCCGTCGAGTTTGAGAACCTAAAAAACAGGTAGCATGAGTGTGTGGGAGTATCATATGAGATTCGCGCGCCTGTCCAATTATGCCATCTACATGTTGCCTACTATGGAGGCTAGAGTGCGCCGGTTTGTACAGGGCCTTAGCCCCTTGGTTATTAATGAGGCCGCTATAGCTGCCTTGAATTCTGATATGAAATATGGTAAGATGGTGGAATTTTCTCAAGCCACAAAGACCCACAAACAGAAGAATAGAATGGAGCGAGAGAGTAGTAACAGGGCCCGGTCAGCGGGCAACTTCAGTGGTACTTCTGGTGGTGGTGGTGGTGGTGGTGGTAGGACAACTTTCAAGGGAGGGTCATCAGGACCTTCCCAGTATTTTGCTCAGTATTTAGTCAATACACCGCCATCGGGCCCCAATCAGCAGCAGGGGAACCGTTTTAGGCCTAGCCAGGGCAACAGGAGATCCTTCCAGCAGGGTCAGTCTGGTAGGAGGGTTCAGCAGCAGCGGAGGCCCCCATGCCCTAGGTGCGGGGAGATGCACTTTGGGACTTGCTACATGGAGCAGCCCATATGCTACATGTGTGGTATGAGGGGCCACATTCAGAGGGATTGCCGCTCGTCTCACCAGAGCATGGGCAGAGGTACAGCACAGCCAGCCAGTTCTGCAGCTATTACATCTGTAGCACCTCCTCCTGCTCAAGGCGCCCAGCACCCATAAGGCATGGTGCAGCTAGGGATGGTGCACAGCGTTCAGGAGGACCCAGCGATTTTAATGCTATGAGGGATCGCCAGAGTTCAGAGGCTTCTCTAGATGTTGTTATAGGTATATTGACTGTCCAATCTCATGATGTGTATGCTCTTATTGATCCCAGTTCCACCTTGTCCTACGTCACTCCCTATGTTGCTATGGAATTTGGGATAGAACCGGAACAGCTCCATGAGCCGTTCTTGTATCTACGCCGGTTGGTGAGTCTATTATGGCTGCGCGGGTTTATAGGAATTGTGTTGTCATGGTGCGCGGTCGAGACACTAGGGCCGATCTCATTGAATTGGGGATGGTCGATTTTGATGTAATAATGGGGATGGATTGGCTTTATTCATGTTTTGCTAAGATTGACCGTCGCACTAGAACTGTTAGGTTTGAATTTCTAACTGAGGCAGTGATTGAATGGGGGGGGGGGATAATGTGGTGCCAATGGGTAGGTTTACTTCTTACCTTAAGGCCAAAAAGATAATTAACAAGGGGTATATTTACCATTTGGTCTGGATTACGGACACCGACGCTGAGACACCTACACTTGAGTCTTTGTATGTCATGAATGAATTTCTGGAGGTCTTTCTGGATGAGCTCCCTGGGATCCTGCCAGATAGAGAGATTGATTTTAGGATTGATGTGATGCCAGACATGCAACCTATATCTATTCCACCCTACAGAATGGCACTAGCAGAATTGAAAGAGCTAAAAGAACAATTTAAAGATATGTTAGAGAAGGGTTTCATCCGGCTGAGTGCATCACCTTGGGACGCACCATTTCTATTCATAAGAAAGAAGGATGGGTCACTAAGAATGTACTACCGGCAGCTCAACAAGGTTACAATAAAAAATAAGTACCCACTACCAATGATAGATGACTTGTTTGATCAATTGCAGGGTGCTAAGTGCTTCTCCAAGGTCGATTTAAGATCTGAGTATCACCAATTGAAGATCAAGGAGCAGGATATTCCGAAAACAGCTTTCAGGACTCGGTATGGGCACTTTGAATTTCTAGTAATGTATTTTGGGCTGACAAATGCCCCCGCAGCTTTTATGGATCTTATGAATCGGGTCTTTAAACCTTTACTCGACTCCTTCGTGATAGTGTTTATTGCGATATTCTTGTTTATTCGCGGAGTTGGGAGGACCATGCCGATCATCTCAAGGCAGTTTTGTAGGTCCTGTATCAGCACCAGTTATATTCGAAGTTTTCAAAATGTGAATTTTGGCTCGAATCTGTTACGTTCTTGGGTCATGTTGTCTCTAGAGAAGGAATTGAGGTTGATCCCCAGAAAATTTCAGACATGAAGAATTGGCCTAGACCTACTACTCCAACAGAGATTCGCAGTTTCTTGGGCTTAGCTGGATATTACAGAAAGTTTGTGGAGGGGTTCTCTACTCTTGCCTCTCCATTGCCTAAATTGACGTAGAAGGAAGTTAAGTTCCAATGGCCAGATGCTGGTGAAAGAAGCTTCCGGGAGTTGAAATCAGGATTGACTACAGCACCGATGTTGACTCTACCAGAGGGTACAGATGGATTTGTGGTATATTGCGATGCTTCAAGGATCGGACTTGGGTTTGTATTTATGCAACATGGCAAGGTGATTGCGTATGCTTCTAGGCAACTCAAGAATCATGAAAAGAACTATCCAACACACGACTTAGAGCTTGCGGCAGTGGTATTTGCATTGAAGATTTGGCGTCACTATTTTTATGGGGTCCATGTGGATATATTCATAGACCATAAGAGCCTTAAATATATTTTCAAAACAGAAGGAATGGAATCTGAGGCACAGAAGATGGCTTGCATTACTCAAGGATTATGACATTGACATCCTATATCATCCGGGGGAGGCTAATGTTGTAGCGGATGCTCTTAGCCGGAAATCTTGGGCGTCCGGCTCACTTGGAGGCATATCAAAGGTCGTTGGCCAAGGAGGTTCAGTGGTTGGCTAGTTTGGGAGTTCGTCTTGCGGACTCTAGTGAAGGAGGGGCGATTGTGTAAAATAGGGCTGAATCGTCGCTTGTGGTGAAAGTCAAGGAGAATCAATTCAACGATCCATTGTTGGTACAATTGAAGGAGGGGATTCAAAAACATAAGACCATGGCCTTTTCTCTTGGCGTGGGTGATGGTACACTAAGGTACCAAGGGTGACTCTGTGTTCCAAATATGGATGATATTCGGGAAAGAATCATGACCGAGGCTCACACTGCTAGGTATTTCGTGCACCTGGGCTCTACAAAGATATCATGATCTTAGGGAAGTCTGTTGGTGGAACGATATGAAGAGGAATGTAGCGGACTATGTGACGAGATATCCAAATTGTTAGCAAGTGAAGGCCGAACACCAAAGGCCCGGTGGGTTAGCACAGAACATAGAAATTCTAATGTGGCAGTGGGAAATGATTAACATGGAATTTGTGGTAGGGCTACCTTGCACTCCTTGCAAATTCGAGTCGATTTGGGTGATTGTGGATCGACTCACGAAATTAGCACACTTCTTGCCGGTTAAGGTTACAGACACAGTGGAACAATATGCTCAATTGTACATCAAGGAAATAGTCAGGTTGCATGGTACTCCAGTTTCTATTATCTCAGATTGAGGGGCACAGTTCACGGCTAATTTTTGGAAGAAATTTCAGCAACGTTTGGGTACTCAGGTAAATCTTAGTACATCCTTCCATCCGCAGACCGACGGGTGGGCAGAGCGGACTATTATGACGCTTGAAGATAAGTTGCACGCTTGTGTTCTTGACTTCAAAGGTAGCTGGGATGGTTATTTGTTACTCATAAAATTTTGCCTACAATAACAGTTATCATGCTAGTCCAGATGGCATCATTCGAGGCTTTATATGGTAGGAGATGTAGATCTCCTATCGGGTGGTTCGAGATTGGGGAAGCAGAATTGATAGGGCTAGATCTCGTGCATCAAGCGATGGAAAAGGTCAAGATCATTACAGAACGGTTGAAGACTTCTCAGAGTCGCCAGAAATCCTATTCAGATGTTCGTCGTAGGGATTTGGAGTTCAAAGAAGATGATTGGGTATTCTTGAAGGTTTCCCCTATGAAGGGTGTAATGCAGTTTGGTAAGAAAGGGAAATTGAGTCCCAGGTATGTTGGACCATACAGAATCATTCAGAGGATCAGTCGGGTGGCATACATGCTAGAACTGCCCCCAGAAATGTCCTTAGTGCACCCGGTGTTTCATGCGTCCATGTTGAAGAAGGTGGTTGGAGACTTCACTTATTGTTCCGGTTGAGACTACGGAGATCAATGAAGAATTGGCTTATGAAGAGATTCCAACTGCAATTCTTGATAGGCAAGTCCGGAAGTCGAGAAATAAAGAAATTACCTCTGTGAAAGTACTATGGCGGAACCAACAGGTTGAAGAGGTCACCTGGGAAGTCGAGGAAGAATTGAAGAAGAAGTACCCTAATTTATTTGAATAGCTATGTAATTGCATCTATGATGTTAAAGCTAAATTTCTGCAAATTATGATTTCCCCTGTACAGCTTGTATTAAGAATACTCCCTCTTGGTAATGCAATATATATGGCATTGTTGTTGGTGTTGTTCCGTATTATTTTGTAACGTTGTGTGGTGGTTGTGGTGTTAAGATTGATTTATAGGATTCTCTAACATGTGGATAGGCCTAGTTGGGGGAAACTCTGGCGAAAATTTTGGAAATTTGGGGAGTTAGCCGAAATTTGGGAGTTGTTGGTGTGTGATATAGTAGCTGAGTCACATTAGGCGCTAATGGTTAATTTTTGTCCTCATTCGAAGACAAATGGTCCTAAGCAGCAGAGCCCGTAAAATGTTTCCTAAAACCGGAGATTTCCTGGTGCCGAGGTAGGGTTATGCGTTGGCGTACAGGCTTTTTGTATTGAACATTGCGCTGGGGAGTAAAGAAAAACTTTTGGCAGAAAAGGGCATTTCTGTGGCCCACTATGCGGCCGCAGAATCACTATGCGGGCCGCAGAATGGCCGCAGAGTGAAGCAAAAAACTGCAAGTTTGGGAGATATTGTGCGGTCAACTATGCGATCGCAAAGCCATTTCGTGGGCCGCACATCGACCACAGAGCAAGCATGAAATTTTTTGAGAGAGGTTCTGCGGTGCATTATGCGACCACAGAACAAGTCTGCAGACCGCATAATGGCTGTAGAGTGTAGCAGAACTGCCCAGTTCCGGAGGAACATTTCGCGGCCCCTTTTGTGGACCGCAGAAGCATTGTGCGGTTGCATATGCGACAGCAGATTGTGTTCCGGAGCTTCATTTTTCTGGTTTTTATAATCCGACCCTATTCCATTATATAGACGCTATGGACCATTTCTTAAGTAAAAACCTGGTATTTTGAGAGTGAGAGAGTGCTTTGGAGTGGGAAAGGGTTCCTCAACAATCTGTTCTTCAATTCTTGCTCAAATCTTGGAAGATTAACAAGAAAACCCACTGGGTCTTCATCATAGAGGTAAGATCCTACACCCTTACTCTCAATTTCGATATTTAACTAAGAATAGGCAATTAGTAAGGAAATTCTTGGGGGTGGAAGTAGTTCATTTTTCATGCATGTGTTATAAAGGGGTGTAGGAAGGGGTGATGGAATCCACCATAGGAGGACCTTGGAACCTTAATGCACACCTAGTGTTTGATAAAATGCTCAAATGAGCTGGAACCATGATCATCTTCCAAATTTTTGGTTCAATTTGTTATATTTCTATGATAGACCGAAGTTGCTATGTCAATTGTGTAAGAAGTCACATGTGCCTAAGACACTAAATTGCTCAAATATGTGTTTAAAGACTTAATTTGAAAGGCCTTGTTGTTGATTATCCGTGATGATTGAAAGTGGAATAGTGAGCATGAGTTATGAAGCACGGCCAACGTGCCAAGAATGATATTGTGTATGGCCAATGGTGCCAATAAGATGAATGACATGTAAAAGAATATGAATTGAGTGGTAAATACTTTTAATAACAAATTCTTAGGGAATATCGATTAGCCACCAAGGAGGGGTAGGTCGGAACAACCTAACCCTGAAATTACACGTGCCGGTGTAGGAGTGATTGAGGGGTAAATCCCCGTGTTAATGTGATGAGACTTTTTCCCCTTATATGGGATGAGATTGGTGTGTTGAGATGTTTTCCCCTTAAATGGGATGAGATTATTCCTAGCTAGATGTGATGTAATGTCGACCCACACGACGTTGTGGTGAGATGGCTTAGCTGATCGGGCTGAGATCGGACGCCATATGCCGCGCACATGGTGGTATTGTGAGTGTATGTCTCGGGGTGAGACAACTTAGCCAGTCGGGCTGAGATCGAACTCCGTGCTAAAACACGGTGGTATATCGGTGCTAAAGATCTCCCAACTTAAATTGCCGAAACCTGCTTGAAATATACGCTTCCCCTAATGTGACACTTTGATACTGTTTGAGTCTCTTATTGATATCATGTTTTATTCTCCGTTTACTATTGCTCGTTCTATTGAGAGGGTGTTTAGTTTACACACTAGTGCTGTTCTATATGTACTAACGTCTCTTTTGCTGGGGACGCTGCATCTTTAATAGATGCAGGTGGTTCCATCGCAAGTGGCATTAATCAGTGATAGAAGCACACCCTCTCCTTAGCTGATTTGGTGAGCCCCACTTCATTTCGGGTTCTTGTATATTCTGTCTGTTGTACATAGCATTTTGAGGTACAGCCGGGGCCTTGTTGCCGGCACTGTCATAGTACTCTTTTGATCCTCTTAGAGGCTCTGTAGACATAGTGTGGGTTGGGAAAGTTAGAAGTAAAAATGCTGTAATTGTATCATCTGTCCCACTTTAACTATGATTGTACAATGTACTGTTTGAAGACTTGTTAATGACGTAACTAATGAAAATGAACTGGTGTTGTTCACATGACTTCTTACTGACTAATTAATGAAATGTATTCCTCTCTTTATTTGTGGGCGAGTTGGGTAGACAGCACCGTGCAGGGTTGATCGATCGGGGTAACTTTGTTGAGCGCCGGTCGTGCTCCCCGAGGTAGGGGCGTGACAGAATGCTTCTGCTCCCTGGTCTCCCGACCATTGAAATTTGGGGCATAATTACTCACCCCCTTCCCCAGATCCTCGAAGGAGGAGGAGTGCTACTCTTTCGGTTTCGAAGAAGTGCCATCTGCTGTCCAGGCCGGTGGAGCTTTCCACCAACCTGAAGCTGCTGGCTTCAAAGAAAGATAAGAAGAAGATATGCTCCCTTTCGGGAGAGTTTTGTTGAATAATGCAATGCATGACGCGATAGCAGTATTGTTTGTACTTGTATTCTTATCATTCGTTTTCTATCTTTCCGCTATAATTGGGATTTCTACCACGCTGAGGAGCTTGTACGTGTCCTTTTTCTGAGCTTGCTCCTTGAGCTCAAGCTCGAGCTTGTTGACCTCGACATGGTAGCGAAGAAATCTTTCGTGGTGAAGTACCAAGGCCTGCGAAATAATGAAAGACGTGAGAGACATCAAACCTAAGTAAAAGTCAAAAAGACTTAATGATGCCTTACCCGGTTCAGCACCTGCTGCGCTTTGTTGAAAAGACAAGGCACGTCCACCTCATTTATTTTTTCCTGGTCCTCCTCGGTCACCTGGCATCGAAGGTAGCTAGCTACACCCACGGGAGCAGATAGAACCCGGGCATCCTCCGGGACAGTAAGAATAACCGATCTCTTGCAATCGGGGTCCACACTCGGAGCGGGAAATGGATTAATCAGTATTGGGCTCGAACTCAGCCCACCAGCTTCTGAAGATGTATCCTTCTTTGGGACTTCCAGGTCACCCAGCCCGGAAAAATCTTCTAAAGTGACGAGTCCACACCATCAAAAAAGGAATGAAAGGGATTGCCCGCCCCATGGATCCCTTCATTAGACTTCTCCTTTCCTGCTTAGGCCTCATCGAGCATGGACTCGGTGTAGGAGGGCATCCCCGTAATTTCTATTATACTAGGCGCTTCCTTCGTAGCGGAGCCGGCGTCTCGAGGGGTCTCGGCCCCCGTCTCCACACCAGTTTCCCGAGTCTGAGGAAGGTCGCCTCATGAATCTCCCCCTCGGCTGACGCTTGCTCCCCCGGAGGGGTCGATCCATGGGCAATAAAAATGTCGTCTTCGGACTCATCCCTGAGCCAGAAGCGATCAGAATTTGGTGCCCGAGAGCTGGAGCTTTTCTTGGGCTTGCGAGCCACTCTTTTCTTTGGCTTCACGCGGAGCTCGGGGAGCCCGAAGCCTTTCTTTTCTTTTTCTTCTTTTCCCCCACGGCAGCCTCGGGCTGTCCCGTAATGGAGGGATCAACGGACAAGGAAACGTCCTAGTCCTCTTCTAAAGGCCTAACTTCGGTGGTCTTAGGCAAACCTACAAAAAAAAGGGGGAAGAAAAGTCAGTATGATGTAAGTTAAAAGCATGGTATTAACTATTCAGAGAAAGACCTTACCATGAGAACGAGCCTCCCATCGGCCTTTCAAAAGCTTGCGCCATGCGTGCTCGAGGTACCTCATCTATTTGCAGATGCCCTCGATCCACTCCTTAAGCTGGGGGACCGCATTTGGAACCCAAGCAACAGCTGTAACCACAAGTATGAATGAGAAGAAAGGAGATGAAGAAAAAATTGACACTTAAGGAGAGGTTGCACTTACGAGATGCATTCCACTTCTCAGGGAATGGCATGAACTCGGGAGGGATCAAGTCTTCGGTCTTCACCCGAACGAAGTATCCCTGCCCGCCCCGATCTCGATCTTCATCAATGCTTGAAAAGGGGGCCTTGCTGGCCCGACAAGTAAGCTTGATGAGTCTCCCTAGAAAAATTCGGGGACTGTATAAACGGAGTAGATGATCGATGGTGAACCGACGAGATTCGGTCATATTCATGAAGTAACGAAGGAGGATCACGATCCTCCATAGAGACGAGTGGATTTTCCCGAGCCACATCTCGTATCTCTTGCAAAATTCCAAAATAACTGGGTCCACCGGGCCTAGTGTGAAGGGGTAAGTGTAAATACTTAAATACCCCTCCACATGGGTAGTGATAGCGTCCTCAGGCCCGGGGACTATCACTTTTTTGCCTTCCTATTTATAGTCCTCTCGGACTGCGGGGAGGATGTCCTTGGTAACAGAGCATACATACCTTGATGCTCCTTCACCCCAGTCCTATTTGGATGAGGGTTTCTTGACCTTAAAGTCGGCCACGATTGAGCAGCCCCCGAGAATGAACATTTTCAAGGGAGGCTCGGGGGCCGGTTCGGTGGCAGCCACTTCAGGAGCTACCGTTTTGAGGGCAACTATTTCAGGAGTAATCTCCTCAGTATCAGCGGCCGGTTGGGAAGATGCAGAGGCAACATTTTGAGGAATATATTTAGATGTTTTAGCCATTGTTACCTGGAGAAGTTTGAAAATTTAAAGAAGTAATACAAAGGTTTGAAAGAACAAGTTTGAAGGATGAAGAACAGAGTATGAAGATTTGAAGGAAATCTGGATAAAAACCTAAGAACAACTATGAGAAACTGAAGATCAAGGATGAAGATATGAAGGTTTGAAGAAGGTTGATAATAGCTAAGGAATTCGGAGGTAGAAGCTTGTTCAGAAAGTAGGAAAGGAACATATGATAGAAGTTTTTATAGGGGAGGATCGCTTCGCATCGCATTTGGAGGTAACCAGCCGATGGTTGACACGTGTCCGAAGTCAGAACGACGCGACTGATGGTACGTTTCGGCCGTAACGTACAGAGGAAGGAACCAGAGAACATCTATTGTTTCTCATCGCTTCGGCGAATCTGCTATCTGAGAAACGAGGGAACTATCTGTATACGGGTAAAACCGAGGTAAGGAGCACTCCAATCTCCCGGTGGGGGAAACGAAGCGAGGACGCAACTACAAGCAATCAAAATCAAAGATGGGAACCTCCCGTATCAAGGAGCGAACAAAGCACCTGCCCTTGAAGCCATCGAGACCATGCCCCAGACCCGATTGGAATAGCGAGACCCCGAAGAGCATTGCCAAATGTCCCCACACGATTAACAACGGGCCGTGATATCCGCGCCCGACCAGATATCCCGGCGTGAATCTCGGAACGTATCAGTAGTTGATCAGTGATTATCGAAAAGAAAGATTTTTACCTTTCTTAGAATTGTACTTAGGGTAAAACCCCCTACTATATAAAGGGAAGATCATTATTCAATAGATACGTTGTAACACACATACCAAGGGAATTCACATCTGTTTTCTCTGTTTCTAAAGTTATTCAAGATCCTTATCTTTGTTCATAAGTTCTTCATAAGTGTTGGCTCCGAACTAAAGGCAGGCTACTTGTTAAGCTTTTAACCAAGTCCGGATTCGGTATCATCACTGGTTTGGCTGTTTAATCTAATTTTTATCTACTTATCTAACGTCATTAATCACTTGTATTAAATTAATTCACATATCTTTAAAACCGCGTATAAATTCAATCGTTATCTATTTTGTAAGGATAAGCAATATGCAAGTTTGGAACCTGTAAAAGTAAAAACCCAACAACCATTCGTGGAGTTTAAAGCTATATCAGTAAAACTCTACCAATGATTCCTCGAGTTCAAATACTTATTGGAGTTTCAAACCCCCAATAACTATTTATTGAGTTTGAATCTTAATAAGTTCAAACCTCAGTAAAGATTCATGTGGTTGATGCATGCCTTCATCAGCATGATTATGTCTGTTGCTACAAATATATATGAATTTAATAAATCAAGTCGTTCAACGTTTTAATTTTGGAATAGAGCTTCGTATTGCTGGTGGTTGGATTCACAATAAAGTTTAGATTCTAAATTCTAATCATAACCTACCGTTATTTATTTTGTTCGTAGGGAGTCATAACAGTTAAATTTGATCAACTGTTGGTATATGATCAAAAATACTTTCTCCTACATTTTGCATCATGTACCCATCGAGCACACCATGCATCAAGGATAAGTTTCATCAATCGGATTTGGCCTCCTGTGTCTGTGAATTAAAGAAAAAAGGAGTCATGATGCTAGGTTTTATCTTTATAGGTTTTTGAATTTTAGTTGTAAAATATTTCTGTATTTCAGTAGAGCGTGTTGGAGTTTTATTAATCAAAGGTTTGAAATCCAGCAATGATTGCTGGAGATGTTCCATATTTCAGGTAGGAATATTTTTGTTCAAACTAATAATAACTTTTTAATACCTACTAAACTCTGATAGCAGGAATTAAAAGTGATTACGCTAACCATTTTTTACGTACAAAAGGGTTCGAACGAGTTATACGATTGATAGTATTGAAATAGTTAATCGCAATATAAAATCTGAAAGTAAGAGGATACAATATTTTGTTAGCCGTATAACAATCCTTCATATAGAATTATAGATCACAGTATAAGCAATTGCTACATCATTATCGCTATATCGCTATTATGTGAATCAAACAATCCCTAAATTGAAGATAAATATATTTAGGAATACATTGCCTAAAAAATTGGCCATGACGAGACCAGGCTGGCTGGGGTGACCACCCCTTTGACAAGCTGTAGTCACACTAACCACCAAAAGAATAAAACAAAATAAATAGAAAGATCCTATTTAGAAACGGGCAAGCCACCAAAACTTAAAATGACCATTACAAATATAATTCTTTTGCCCCGACCACTATCCAAAAATATTCATTCGTTTACTTTAGATTGTGCACAAAGACTGCATACCTTGAACGCAGCCGTAAGAGACACCAATTAAGCTCTTTCTTCCATGGCGACGTCGAAACTCCAGGCCCTTTGGAATCACCCTGCTGGCCCTAAAACCAGTCTGTTCTTTTCTATATCTTTAATTGCATATAAATTCGATTCATATTTCTTGTGTTTTCAGATCAATTGAACTATCCTCTTTTTAGATTCAGATTTCCCTTTTTCTTATGATTGCTTTCTGGGTTTTTCTTAGGAGTTGTGTGGAATGTAGAATATCTGTTTCTGAAAATGGGCTCATGATTAATTTAATTGGAATTCATTTGTTCTGTACAGAGAAGAAAAGAATTGAAATGGATAAAAGGGAACAGTGCTTGTGTTCTATTTCTGAAAATGTTAAATTGCTTTTATCCATGTCAATGGTGATTTCTTTCAATGTCCAAGCATTGGTGGACAGAGTTGGACAGAGTTACCCGGTACCTATGCTGTGGGAGTAGCAGGTACCTCGTGGAATTAGTCGAGGTGCGTCCAAGCTGGCACCACCATCGTTATAAAAATATTTTCCATGTCAAAACTAGAAGGCATATATCTGTATGCTTATGTGGCCTGTGAAACATGGGTTAAGCTTACAAGATTAATTTTGATTAGAACTGAGGTGCATCATTGTTCGGCTTAAGCACTGATCGTGCCAACAAAGTGGTGCCAGTGATGATGTCCAGAGATAATAGAGCTGCTTATTAGGCTGAGCACTTGTTTACTTTGGTTAAAATGGTATTGCTGGATTGGCTTACAAGAGAAAACCATTAAACAATAAATTTGGAGCGAGAACCCTATTAATCTGGAAAAGTAGCCATGGTTGGGGTAGAGTGAGTGAAGGAAAGGGATAAAATGAACTCTCGATGCCTATTCGAAGAGGAATGATCCCGAGGATGGCTATACCCTGAACCCTCTGAGGGACAGATGATAGTTGAGGGGAATTTACACCATGCACAACAAAGGTTGTAAAAAATCTTGCCTCTATTTGCCCTCAACCCAACCCCCACCGATTCATAGAAAGACACTGAACACCAAGCCTATGTTCATATACCACTTACAGGAATAAAAATTCAGTAAATAATACCCCTTATTGTTCTAAAAATTACAAAATATTTTGAGCCAAATTGTAGAATAAAGCACCATCACTTATCTAGTAGAAAAGGGGTGGGTTAGTGTCAGGTAGCATCACATTACTTGTTATCATCTATGGTTTAAATGGTTGACCTCTATGAAATGGTTTCATGTGACTTTTCATGCGTGGAGTTTGCTACATCTCTTGTTAAATCATAACTCTCATTGGACATGAAACGTTTTTTCATTCTTTGTACTGTTTTGCTTGATTTTGGTTAGTCATTTAAACTCACTCCGGCTCTTGTGTTTCACCAGTTCATTTCTGGGCACCAACCTTCAAGTGGGGCATTAGCATAGCAAATATTGCTGATTTCTCCAAGCCACCTGAGAAACTTTCGTATCCCCAGCAGATAGGTAGGTGGTCCAATCTGTGTATCAAAAACATGGTCACATTGGTTTAGCTATACTCTATATGCGAACTGTACAAAGTACTAACAGTTGGTATTACCAGTATAATTATTTTCTTTTATGTTGCTTATCACTGCCATCATGCAGCTGTTTCAGCTACCGGAATTATCTGGTCACGC
This sequence comes from Nicotiana obtusifolia, assembly GCA_002018475.1. Lineage (NCBI taxonomy): Eukaryota > Viridiplantae > Streptophyta > Magnoliopsida > Solanales > Solanaceae > Nicotiana > Nicotiana obtusifolia. The sequence goes on from MCJB01017091.1 coordinate 55,367, forward strand.
TATAGCACTGTGATTACTCCTGTAAGTTAATCTATTGCTATTAAAACAAAATTTCTTCTCTATTAAATGCCTGTATTCTTTGGATACTGCACTTTCACCAAGTCGTGGTAGACTCCTTAATGTTATATAATGTGTGAATATTTTAAGAGAAGTTTTTTTTTTTGCATCTGTTGCTTCCGTCACTATGATCTTCCTTTCGTGATTTTAGATGAAGTTGCAGCTTCTCTTTCTTCTTCTTCTTCTTTGTTTTTGTTTCTGTTTCTTTTCCTTCAAAGCCTCATGCACATTTGACCTCTATATTTCTTTTTCTTTTTCTTTGTTTTTGTTTCTGTTTCTTTTCCTTCAAAGCCTCATGCACATTTGACCTCTATATTTCTTTTTCTTTTTCTTTGATTTTGTTTCTGTTTCTTTTCCTTCAAAGCTTCATGCACATTTGACCACTATATTTCTTTTTCTTCTTCTTTTTGTGGTAATTAAAGTATTTTATTCATCAAAGAGATAGGTACAGCTCAAAAACCAAAAAAAAGAAAAAAACTGAAGTTGGACATAGTCCCAACTTCCTATCAGACAAAAACAGCAGAAAACACATCAACTTCACCTAACCATCTGGTAACTACTTGGTATTCACCATAAACATCTGTTAAGGGTAGAAATTGAGCTGCTCTATTCTCCTTGACAATTTAGGCTTTAGGCTTGCTCGATAGATCGCCTCTTGAACAATCTGCTTTAGAATCACTTGCCCCTCTCTTTGTCTACTCTGGAAGCTCCTTAGATTCCTTTCTTTCCGTACAAAATAAATGCACCTAGCAAGAGACATCCTATAAATTTCTTTTTCTCTTTGCTAGATGCATCTAAAGGGAAAAGATTTTAACTACCTTTTCTTTCCTGAACTAAAAATGTTTAAAGAGAAAGATTGAAAGGGTTCAATACCCACATACAGAGCATAGAACAAAATGAGACACACCTTGTTTTTTTCTTTCTATCAGCCTGGTAAATCCTGATCTTGTAAGATCTGGTATCTGACAATTCTGCCCATCCTTTCGTTCTTCCATGTACTCTGTTCTCACTTTTCGTTCAATATACATTTTTTCGATCAAGTGTTAAGATTTTATTTATGAAGGGGAAAAATTTGCCCATGTATTATACCAGAAAAGAAGAAAACCTACAAAAAGATATGGTTTTGTAATAACAAAATCAATCTTCTATACATAAAGGAACCTCATGGGTGCACCAAAAAAGTTACAAGTGATAAGAGGCTATTCTTCAAATGTGCAAAATCAATATAAAAGAATTCTGCAAATGCTCTCCTATTTCTCTTTCTGCAAATGAATCACATAGTACTGGTGGAGCAACATTCCACGCCCTGCATCTTGTCCTCAATCTTCCATAGGTCCAGCTGAACATCTTATCTTTCATTGTGTTTGGCATTACCCAAAATTTTTGTCCAAACCACCTCATGATTTGCCCCCACAATCGAGAAGCTACTCATCAATGTAGAAGGAGATAATCCACATGTTCACCCGAGCTCTGGCATATAAAACACCAATTGACCCTTCCTCTTCCTCATATTTTTGGTCGTCAAGATCACCCCTCTCGTTGGTTGCCAAGTGAAGAAACATACCTTTCGTACCTTAGGGATCCAAAACAAGAGATGTGGAAGCAACCTCCTCCCTAACCAAAAGCTTTTTATAGTATAACTAAACAGAAAACACTCCATTG